>JALPQI010021906.1:0-18658 GCA_025490895.1 Thaumatotibia leucotreta
ACACCTATCTATCAACCATATTTACCTCAAGTGTATAAATTGCACAGTTTTGAAAATAAATATAACCACGTGAAATCAAATACGAACATTATTTGTTTCCAGGATGCTTAGCCAAAGTTGCCAATCGCTAACGCTTAGTAGCGTATCGTAGTTTTACCTTTTACCTCTCTGTCAACCTTTCATATTAGTGCGACAAAGACAGTTAGCTGCCTTTGTTTACGATTGACGATTAAGCGTTAGCGATTGGCAACTTGTCCAGATGTCTTCTCCGATTAGAATCAGGTTATCAGGTAACCTGGGAGGATTTTGGTACCTATATCATGGAAACGATAAGAATACAGCTAATTATTTCATAATATGGCGCGATAGCAATAAGTACTACAGCGTTTGAGACAAGATTTATTTTTCTAGAAGGGCTGTGTTAAGGCAAATTGGGCAGTTTAGGAGTAGTGGTAGGGCTAGGGTACTACTTGAATTAGGATTAGGATCCTTCTAACACAAAAGTTTAGGCCACGGGATATTTTACGTTTTTCCCATTACAGTATTTTATACCTATCTACCAACCACAATGACCTCATTTGTTCTGCTCTGAAACTACCAACTACAGAAAATCATATATCAACATTATTTGCTTTCAGATGTCTTCTCCGATTAGAATCAAGTTATTAGGTAACCTGGGAGAGCGGCATCGCCACCTCAACACCTTGGTCCTCGACGCTCACCAGAAAAACTTGCCTGTCGACCCGGCCTCGGATCCAGGGGATTCTGCCATAGAGCGGCTCTTCAAAATAGATCTCGCTTCCAAACAGAGGAATGTGCACTACATCTTACATACCTTCAAAGATGACGACATGCTGTATGTCAGCAGAGCGATGAAATGTTTGTGGCTTTTCGAACCAGAGTATTCCACGATAATTAATGTACAGTTTTTGGAAAATGAGCTATTTCCACAGATGAGAACGCAAGCTATTAATAAAATGAAACACTGGATATCGAAGAACATCCGAAATACGCAAATTTGTTATGAATTTTATTGTTACTACAAAAATAACAACTTTAAAACAGCTGTAAAATTTCTATGGAAATGTTCCGAGGAACATATATTAATGGAAATTGAAAATATTTTGCACAAAATTACGCCAAAAGATTTGAAAGTTCTAAGTGAAAAAGTGCCTACAGTCACTAGAATTTATTTTGACAATCTAAAACGAAACGAAAATCTTCTAAAGTATTTCCTCCGTAATCGATGGAATTTCTTGCAGAATCTAAAATTTCTGTTAAAATCTGACTCTGATATTTTTTTCTACGTATTGGAAAACTTCTTCGAGATACGGAACAAAGAATGGTCATTTAACTACAAAATTACTAATTACATTATGAAGCACCACAGAAGCGGATTGGTACAAAAGCCAGAACTTTACACAACGTGGTTTCTTAATGTAGAAACTTTAGCCAATCACTTGAATTCAGAAGAAGCCAAAGACCTAGTGTTGAAACTAGCGAGGGCAGAATATCTCGGGTCTTGGTTTACATACGAAACTGTGGAGCCAATAATGAAACGTGTCGATGAAGCTGAAAGAGGCGATTTTGAGAAAATGTTATTTGTTGATAAAACTTTCGGACCATCCGTGAAACAGTGGCCTTATCCGATACCATCCAATCCAGAATTGACTGATGCCAAAGGTTTATTCGTAGATTCAATACTGAATGTGGATCCATTACACTATAAGGACGAACCTATCGACATCAAGGCGTTTCAAAGACGTTCATGTTGCTTTGCCCGACCACGAGTGAAAACACCCCTAGAACAGTTGTTGCACGACTACCGCTCATCCAGTTACAATCAGACCTTGAACGAGCTCAAAACGCGTTTGAGCGCTGAAAGCTTGCCAGAATACCGGGAACATATGCTGCTTGCTCTTGTGATCAAGACTAACGGCCAATCGGAACATCTAGCTTCTCTTTTGGACTTGTTATTGCAATACAAGAATGAACCAGACATAATGCGTGCAGCGATTTTGAAAAGCTTGGTAAATGATGCATTCGTCTGGCGCTTGTCACCCGATCTCTGGGTGAAATTTTTAGAATGGGCGCACGGCTTTGGCTTAGATGGAAGTAAATCTACAGTAGTCTGCCCTAGAGGAGTGCATGCGGTGATCTTACGTGACCTGATCAACGGTGTTACACCCAAACGTGCTGTGCGGTTACAGTTTTTAGAATACTTTTCTACCCTCAATGAATATTCATTGACGACTCACGAGCGTGCTTGTGTTCGCGACCGCTTGCCAGCGCTTCTTCTCTCTGCCGCTCGCACAAATAAGAGGAAGGCACTACATCGTCTGTACCTCTTCATAGACACACTCTTTGCGTATGAAATTACTCATCGCTTTTATGATTTCCCCGGTGTAGACGAAGACATCGCAGCCGCTGTAGAACGAGATTTCAAATGTTCCCAACAACTGCTTATTAAACTGTATTTAAAAGGACTAGCACGAAAAGCGCTTATTAGACTTAATTTCAGATTTCACTTTGAAAATGACTGCAGATTTATGAATACAGATAATTTGTTCGTGAACGCATTACGGCATGATGTATCCATTCTGGAAAACGTGCATAGATTTACAAACCTAATAGAAAATAAACGAGTATGCCTAAAAAGGTTTTTACGGATTTTGTCAGTTTATTTTTCGGAGGAAGATGGGCTGGCTGAGCGATACCGCACTGCGCTGCGTCTCCGAGCTAGTACACTATCTAGCGAAAGTGATAAATATGACATAAGCGGCCAAAAATTAGCTAAGCCTCTAGCAATGCTTGCTGGTTCTACTTATATGTCGTGTTTGAAAAGCTTTGACGCCGCGCTCCCCAAAACCCCTCAAAAACAATTGGCTGCAGCGCTCAGGGCTAATTTGCATTTAGTCAGACCGGCTTTCGACTTGGAATCTTTTGGATGGCGCGCTGCGGGGGCAAAAGCTGTCGCCAATCGTGTGACAACCTGTCGGCAGCAGTACGTGGAACGCTATCTGTCAGAAGCTCTATCCTGGAACAAGACACTGAGGCTGGCATTTACTCTGGCAAAACGCGTAAATAAAGAACAGGAAGCATACGCAATATATGCCTCTAAAAAGCCTGGAGCGGCAGTTACAGCAGCGATGCAAAAATTCCGACGTGAAAGAAATATTGATTATTCAATTTGGGATATTGTGAAGTATAAGATTCCGAAGACGAATGAT
The DNA here is from genome assembly GCA_025490895.1 of Thaumatotibia leucotreta. Lineage (NCBI taxonomy): Eukaryota > Metazoa > Arthropoda > Insecta > Lepidoptera > Tortricidae > Thaumatotibia > Thaumatotibia leucotreta. The sequence continues at coordinate 3,231 of JALPQI010021906.1, forward strand.
CTTGAAGATCATTTGTTTTCTACTAAATACATCGAGTCGATCCCAGAAGCTATTAGAGCTGAATATTACATACATATTCGCAATGCTAATAAAGATGACATAGCAAGGATTATAGAGTCGAGTCCTTCATTTCTTAGACTCTTGTTGAATTTGGATGATGAGTTTATTACTCAGATACTTAATCAGTTTTTGAGCGAAGACTTTACAGATGATACTGTTATCCCTGAAAAAGGAAAACTTGTGTACAGGGTATACAAAGCTGGCACGTATATAAAAGTGCCTCAATTTTTGATGTATGGATCTTACCGCTACATAGGAGTGTTGGCCAAGTTCTTGGTACTAAGTACTTCAGAAGAAATGATGGAAAAGAGGTTACATAAAGTTGGAATACCCTTTCTAAAACGACTTGAATCAATGTGGAAAGTAACTTCAGAAGATGACGTGTGGATCATGGACTTTTTATTTGATTTCTTCTTATTTTACTTGAGATGCAACGAAGTTAATTTCAATCTGAGATATGTATCATGTGTCTCCTTGCTGGAGAGGATAAATGAATGGATGCGAGGTTTTTTGCCAACAGACAAGTGGTTTGAAAAATACGTGACAATATATTTAACAATGATTTACTTTAAAACAGTCAGAGATTGTGTTAAAGAAAATCCAGAGCTATTTTCAAACGAATCTAGAAAACTTATAGAAGGACCACATGTCCTTGGCATATCCTTTGGTAGATATATTTCCAACAATATTGATAAATTTTGTTCAGATTATTCAACTTCAATAATCAACTCGTATGGGGCAGAAGTGGCGAATTATTTTAAGAAGTATTTCAATCGTGACTACGACGAAAGCGTAGAAAACTTCACGATTGCAGTGATGAACGAGTTATTGACACATAACGCAGCTGCGACAAATGTGGCGAAATGCATTTTCGAAGCGTTCGGAGACAAAATAGATAGCGAAGAAATTATGAGGAGCATTTCAGAAAAAATATCAATTCATATATAAAATGATACGTAGAAGATGAAATTAATTTGATTAGGTTATCTTAGTATATTTTTAATATTTTCAATAAATCCCCAAATCATATTTCGCCTGGTACCCACATCACAAGCCTTAATTGAGCTTACCGTGGGACTAGGTCGATTTGTGTAAGATGTCCCAAGATATTTATTATTTATTTATATTTATTTGAATTATTAAATTTAGTCATGCTTATTGTTACTAGGGTTATATAGAAAGGCACTAGTTAGGAAAAATATTTTCCCTAACTAGTGCGCAAAACCGAACTTTGCGCACGCTTCGCGCGCGGCAATTTCTCTTTTTGACGCAATTGTTTTGAAAAAAATCGTCCCTTACACGTGCAAAAACTTTTTTTTAACTCGGGTGATTGTCGCCCTCGTTTCACTCGGGTTCCAACTTTCACCCTCGCCGAAAAAAAGTTTTCTCGCACTAGTTAGGAAATGTCATCATCATCATCAGCCTATGATAGTCCACTGCTGGACGTAGGCCTCTCCTATTAACTATGCATATAGACGCATTAGGAGGTAAATGCCCATAATCGCCATGCTGGGCAAGCGGATTGGCGATCGCAGTAATGTGTCCACTATGATGACGCTGCTGCCCATCATCAATCTTTATCAAATAATGGTCAGTGACACTTCAATCCCTTAGTCGATTCTTACGACACCCGCAGGAGGAGTTGGGGTGGTGACAAATGTATTCTTACTGCCGTCACCACACGGCAAATTCTACTACTAGGAAATGACTGGCAACAGTGATGCTTTGGTGACAAGCCATATTGTCGCCCACTGTCTATGTCGGGCCTTAAAATTGGGCGTACAAAAAATAGTATAGCAACACCAAATCCAATGTCAAATGGAAGCGTTAAAAAATAAAAATGTCAAACGAATGTTTTGTTGATCGCATATAGGTAGGTATTTTCATGATTTAGAACCGTATTTCTCAAAAGAAATTGTTAAATAATGCACTTAAACGGTTAAACTATATGGGAAATGAGCCAAGGCACGGCCCTAACCCGCAGCCGGGTGAGCAGCGAACAACTTGAGCTGCTTTTATCGTTTATGGAAGAACATCCCGATTTCGCCGCAAGCAAACAGTCGGTGTATTCGAGGCTCAGTTCTTGTAAGCTGTGGCGTTTGTTGGCTGAACGGCTGAACGCCGTTGCCCAGGATTGTGGCGGCGCGAGGAAATCGCCGGATAAGTGGTGCAGGGTGAGTTTTTACTTGCGTCCTTAATGTTCTTACAACTTCCCTTGTATCCCTTGGGCCTAGGGTTGCTAAGTCATCAAACTTAATAGCAAGACAGACTAGACTACTTGCCACAATGACCGGTCCGGTGCCACCCGCATCCAGCGGACTCCTGCGACCTTCATCAGGTTATTCCACCTTGCAGAGAACCTACCCACTGCTACAATTTTTTTATTTAACGTGTCCTTATATAAAAGCAGCTGTTGATGTGTATAAATTTAATTTTCTTCTCAGTACTGGGCTGACATCAAATACAAGGCCCGAAAGAAGACAGCGGCCGGAGGAGCCCTAGGGGACCTGTCGAGTGTCGACGAGCGCTTGGAAAGGCTGCTTGGAAGCAGTGCAGCCTGTAAGTATCTACATTTTATACAATTGTGTTTATTTATTGTTCAAAACAAAATATAAAGGAAGAGTAAAGGTGCAACTGCACCAATGCTTAGAAAACTGTGCCGGTACAGAATCGCAGTGACACATTGTATCCATAACTTTTTGCCTCATGTTTCCCACACCGCTGCTTTGAATATGCATTGATGCAGCATTCAAAATTATTTGATAGTACCTAAGTGGATAATTAACAAAAATAGCCACATCAACATGTATATGTAAACTGACATTTATGACCAATGCTTGGCGAGGGTCAGCCGTTTTCATACTAAATGTCACGGGATACTTGTCATTTAGTATGAAAACAGCTCACCCCACCGACCATTGTTTATGACACATGACTGCGATTCCATACCAGCATTGTTTTTGAGCAGCAGTCTGGGGGGCATGCTGCAAAACGTTACGGATACAATGTGTCACTGCAATTCCGTACTGTCACCATTTTTTGAGCATTGGCACAGTCACACCATAAGGCTACACACTACAAATAATTAAGCTTACTAAACTAAAGTAAAACCTATATTAATACACCTACTTAAATAAATAAGTATCATCAACAATCTTGCACAAATCAAACTTGTGTGTGCATACTGATTTGATTAGATACTTAGTATCCACAACACATGTGTATAATAGATATTTTATCCTCTTCCTGCACAATGTGATTTCTATAGGTCATATTCAATTTTTGTCTAATAATAAAGGAAAAGCCTGTTTACGTTGACGATACACTCAAAATTCTTTTCTTTTACGTAATATGCACAACAAAAGGAAAGCAGTTGTATTGTAAAATCATTAGGTTTACACCACAAGCTACTAAGCTATGAACTATGGGCTATAACACGAACGAAAGATACACTCTCCAGTGTAAAAAAAGAGACAAGGCAATACTCGCCCAGCTATCACCGCCGGGTAAATATCGCCGTGTCTCTTTTATTTACATGGGAGTGTGTATGTTTTGTTCGTGTTTATAGCTAGTTTGCTTTTTGCTGTGTTTTTTCAGCATTCTCATTTGATGATAATTATTGTCTAACTGGAGTCTAACACCAAATTTCATCAAGTCCATCGCCAACGTCCATACCACGTTGAACACACCGGTTCTCGTCCGATCACCGAAGTTAAGCAACGTCGGGCGAGGTCAGTACTTGGATGGGTGACCGCCTGGGAACACCTCGTGTCGTTGGCTTTTTGCGGTTTTTTTTGCAGCATTCTCATTTGATGATACTTATTATTGTCCAACTGGAGTCTAACACCAAATTTCATCATGTCCATCGCCAACGTCCATACCACGTTGAATACACCGGTTCTCGTCCGATCACCGAAGTTAAGCAACGTCGAGCGAGGTGAGTACTTGGATGGGTGACCGCCTGGGAACACCTCGTGTCGTTGGCTTTTTGCTGTTTTTTTCAGCATTCTCATTTGACGATGATTATTGTCTAACTGGAGTCTAACACCAAATTTCATCAAGTCTAATACAACGTTGAATACACCGGTTCTCGTCCGATCACCGAAGTTAAGCAACGTCGGGCGAGGTCAGTACTTGGATGGGTGACCGCCTGGGAATACCTCGTGTCGTTGGCTTTTTGCTGTTTTTTTCAGCATTCTCATTTGATGATTATTATTGTCTAACTGGAGTCTAACACCAAATTTCATCATGTCCATCGCCAACGTCCATACCACGTTGAATACACCGGTTCTCGTCCGATCACCGAAGTTAAGCAACGTCGGGCGAGGTCAGTACTTGGATGGGTGACCGCCTGGGAACACCTCGTGTCGTTGGCTTTTTTGCTTTTTTTTAATCATCGAATCGAATCAATCTCTTGGCACAGACGGATGACCCGATTTGACATCGGCTCGTAAATCTGTGGCCGTTTCGCATGTATCTCTGTCCCACCTAAGGCGGTTTTATTTGATTGACAAAGACAAAGTGAAATGTATTGCAAGAACTTTAATAAATTAGCAGAAAATCGCTACCTTCTTGCGGAGTAAAATAAAATTAATGAAAAAAAAACCTTTTTAAAAACAAGCTTTTATTATATGTTTATAAAATGAACTAAAAAGTTAAAAATAATATAACTCTAAAAAGAAATATAACACTTTGTAATTTGATTGTAACCTTTAACGACAAATAAGCGTCTTCGTCTAGGACAAAATAATTCCATATTGTACAAATTTATTTAATTTTAACACTAAAACTTTTCACCATACATAATTATTCAATCTCGTCCCCCCTCTTTATCATAGTCCCCATTTATAAACGAAAGCGTGTTACATTAAATACAACACAACATTTTCCTCAAGCTATCACAATGTAACACGCTTTCATTTATAAATGGGGACTATGATAAAGAGGGGGGACGAGATTGAATAATTATGTATGGTGAAAAGTTTTAGTGTTAAAATTAAATAAATTTGTACAATATGGAATTATTTTGTCCTAGACGAAGACGCTTATTTGTCGTTAAAGGTTACAATCAAATTACAAAGTGTTATATTTCTTTTTAGAGTTATATTATTTTTAACTTTTTAGTTCATTTTATAAACATATAATAAAAGCTTGTTTTTAAAAAGGTTTTTTTTTCATTAATTTTATTTTTAACTTTTTAGTAACTCTATTTTTAATTCGAGATTTACTACGACTTAGTTCGCAGCGCGTAGCAGCGTTATTCCGTTATGAAGTCCGTAGCTCGTTCACATGATATGTAATATGTACTGATTTAAATATCAATAATGTTGAAATTATGTAATCACTTGTTAGTTATTTGTAACGTTTCTCATTCTATCTATTTCTTTTAATGCATCAACATGACAAGGTTTCTTCGACGTCAACTTGGAGCAGTCAAGTTCTTCGATTTGAAGACCTGCTAAAGACCTAACTTGGCTTAAAGCTACATTAGCTTGACCAGCAGCGATGTCCTTAAATTGTTGTCCTCTTTGTGCAAATATTACACACTTTATCACAAAATGTATTTATCGCATTATTAAAGTACTCAATGCTACCACGTTGCACATTCCTCTGGTTAGTCTTTTTCTGCCGTTCATTCTGTGCTGTTACAATTAGGGCTCACGGTACACGTGTAACCCGCCAAACCGGATACCCGTGTTCTTAAGCCCGACGGTACTAAGAACCCGAATTACACGAACCCGCCGGGTACCCGTGTCCGTGTCTAATACACGGATACCGTTTACACGAAACCGCGTGCTACCCGGGTACCCGGGTACTTAAGACCGAACCGAACGGGTTCGAAATAATTTGAGCAAATGCGAATAAGGTCTATTATTGAATGTAACCTGCAGCTTCGTTCGACACTACAAAACAAACGTGTTCAGGAAAGGTCAGCCGATATAACTTTTTTGTTTTTATAAATTTCGACTCTATCTGTTACGCAATAAGGTCTATTTGACACAATTAGCCTTCCGCTTATCTATCCATTTATACTATAGCTCTAAGTCTCACGACCCATCCTTCGGTACATAACTTTACCCTTAAAAAGCAGACTTTCTATGCAGACACGGCTTCTCGTCAAGGACGTCCCCGAACCCGCGGGTAATTAAAGTCCGTGTAAATCGGGTCAGAAACCCGTGTACGTGTAACACGAACACGGGTATGAGAAACGTTGACACGAACCCCGGACACGACCGCGAGCCCTAGTTACAATGCGTTCCTCTGCTGTTTGTGATAACTGTCTTGCTTGCCTGAGCATTCTGTTCCTGTCGAGCCTGGCTAAGTGTTCTTCTTGTAATTAATTTTTTCTTCTCTCTTGTTTACGTATTCTGTCGATATTTTGCCTATGTGTGCGTTGTTCTAACGATTCGTTTTCTCTATGTTTAGCAGTAGCTAAACTTATTTTTTCTAAGCGTTGCCGCTTGTGGACATCGCTTTCATTAGCAATCTTCTCCTGTCTCTTCAATTTTGCCTTCTCTAAACGTCGTTTTCTTTGTGTAGTTGTTTCTGTTTTCTTCATGTTATTCCCACGAGTATAGGACAAATAACGGTCCATCCCCCCAGAGGTCCGTTGTAGAGGGATAAGGGCTACAATACAACAGGGTCCGCCCTGGTACCCTGAGGCGCAACGTTAGCAGCAAGACATTTTATACACCCTGATACCATTCAACCCTCGGCACGTGCTCACCTTGGCATTGGATCATCCATCCAATCAATCATATATAATTGATATGGGACGAAAGCAAGAGATTCGTCAAGACGAATCAAACGAGACCAAACTCGATGGGGTTGCGTCGTTTAATTACGGAGTTCCTATGGCCACCTTCCGGCTCCAACATCAGACCCTGGTTACCATATAGTATCAAAGTACTCGTCAAGACTAATCCAATGAGCCCAAACTCGATGGGGTTGCGTCGTTTAATTACGGAGTTCCTATGGCCACCTTCCAACTCCAACATCAGACCCTGGTTACCATATAGTATCAAAGTACTCGTCAAGACTAATCCAATGAGCCCAAACTCGATGGGGTTGCGTCGTTTAATTACGGAGTTCCTATGGCCACCTTCCAACTCCAACATCAGACCCTGGTTACCATATAGTATCAAAGTACTCGTCAAGAGTAATCCAATGAGCCCAAACTCGATGGGGTTGCGTCGTTTAATTACGGAGTTCCTATGGCCACCTTCCGGCTCCATCATCAGACCCTGGTTACCATATAGTATCAAAGTACTCGTCAAGACTAATCCAATGAGCTCAAACTCGATGGGGTTGCGTCGTTTAATTACGGAGTTCCTATGGCCACCTTCCGGCTCCAACATCAGACCCTGGTTACCATATAGTATCAAAGTACTCGTCAAGACTAATCCAATGAGCCCAAACTCGATGGGGTTGCGTCGTTTAATTACGGAGTTCCTATGGCCACCTTCCAACTCCAACATCAGACCCTGGTTACCATATAGTATCAAAGTACTCGTCAAGAGTAATCCAATGAGCCCAAACTCGATGGGGTTGCGTCGTTTAATTACGGAGTTCCTATGGCCACCTTCCGGCTCCATCATCAGACCCTGGTTACCATATAGTATCAAAGTACTCGTCAAGACTAATCCAATGAGCTCAAACTCGATGGGGTTGCGTCGTTTAATTACGGAGTTCCTATGGCCACCTTCCGGCTCCAACATCAGACCCTGGTTACCATATAGTATCAAAGTACTCGTCAAGACTAATCCAATGAGCTCAAACTCAATAGGGTTGCATCGTTTAATTACGGAATTCCTATGGCCACCTTCCGGCTCCATCATCAGACCCTGGTTACCATATAGTATCAAAGTACTTGTCAAGACGAATCTAATGAGCTCAAACTCGATAGGGTTGCATCATTTAATTACGGAGTTCCTATGGCCACCTTCCGGCTCCATCATCAGACCCTGGTTACCATATAGTATCAAAGTACTTGTAAAGACGAATCTAATGAGCTCAAACTCGATAGGGTTGCATCATTTAATTATGGAGTTCCTATGGCCACCTTCCGGCTCCATCATCAGACCCTGGTTACCATATAGTATCAAAGTACTTGTCAAGACAAATCTAATGAGCTCAAACTCGATAGGGTTGCATCATTTAATTACGGAGTTCCTATGGCCACCTTCCGGCTCCATCATCAGACCCTGGTTACCATATAGTATCAAAGTACTTGTCAAGACGAATCTAATGAGCTCAAACTCGATAGGGTTGCATCATTTAATTACGGAGTTCCTATGGCCACCTTCCAGCTCCATCATCAGATCAGTTCTATGTCATAATAACATTGCATTGTCATCCGATTTGTACATGCATTCTAAATTTCAGCTCAATCGAAAACCGGGAAGTGGATCAAATTTAAGTTGCAAGATTTGATTACAGAACGACAGACAACGGGACAGGTGAAACTAAATAAAAGCTTGTAAAAAGCAGACTTTCTATGCAGACACGGCTTCTCGTCAAGGACGTCCCCGAACCCGCGGGTAATTAAAGTCCGTGTAAATCGGGTCAGAAACCCGTGTACGTGTAACACGAACACGGGTATGAGAAACGTTGACACGAAACCCGGACACGACCGCGAGCCCTAGTTACAATGCGTTCCTCTGCTGTTTGTGATAACTGTCTTGCTTGCCTGAGCATTCTGTTCCTGTCGAGCCTGGCTAAGTGTTCTTCTTGTAATTAATTTTTTCTTCTCTCTTGTTTACGTATTCTGTCGATATTTTGCCTATGTGTGCGTTGTTCTAACGATTCGTTTTCTCTATGTTTAGCAGTAGCTAAACTTATTTTTTCTAAGCGTTGCCGCTTGTGGACATCGCTTTCATTAGCAATCTTCTCCTGTCTCTTCAATTTTGCCTTCTCTAAACGTCGTTTTCTTTGTGTAGTTGTTTCTGTTTTCTTCATGTTATTCCCACGAGTATAGGACAAATAACGGTCCATCCCCCCAGAGGTCCGTTGTAGAGGGATAAGGGCTACAATACAACAGGGTCCGCCCTGGTACCCTGAGGCGCAACGTTAGCAGCAAGACATTTTATACACCCTGATACCATTCAACCCTCGGCACGTGCTCACCTTGGCATTGGATCATCCATCCAATCAATCATATATAATTGATATGGGACGAAAGCAAGAGATTCGTCAAGACGAATCAAACGAGACCAAACTCGATGGGGTTGCGTCGTTTAATTACGGAGTTCCTATGGCCACCTTCCGGCTCCAACATCAGACCCTGGTTACCATATAGTATCAAAGTACTCGTCAAGACTAATCCAATGTGCCCAAACTCGATGGGGTTGCGTCGTTTAATTACGGAGTTCCTATGGCCACCTTCCAACTCCAACATCAGACCCTGGTTACCATATAGTATCAAAGTACTCGTCAAGACTAATCCAATGAGCCCAAACTCGATGGGGTTGCGTCGTTTAATTACGGAGTTCCTATGGCCACCTTCCAACTCCAACATCAGACCCTGGTTACCATATAGTATCAAAGTACTCGTCAAGAGTAATCCAATGAGCCCAAACTCGATGGGGTTGCGTCGTTTAATTACGGAGTTCCTATGGCCACCTTCCGGCTCCATCATCAGACCCTGGTTACCATATAGTATCAAAGTACTCGTCAAGACTAATCCAATGAGCTCAAACTCGATGGGGTTGCGTCGTTTAATTACGGAGTTCCTATGGCCACCTTCCGGCTCCAACATCAGACCCTGGTTACCATATAGTATCAAAGTACTCGTCAAGACTAATCCAATGAGCCCAAACTCGATGGGGTTGCGTCGTTTAATTACGGAGTTCCTATGGCCACCTTCCAACTCCAACATCAGACCCTGGTTACCATATAGTATCAAAGTACTCGTCAAGAGTAATCCAATGAGCCCAAACTCGATGGGGTTGCGTCGTTTAATTACGGAGTTCCTATGGCCACCTTCCGGCTCCATCATCAGACCCTGGTTACCATATAGTATCAAAGTACTCGTCAAGACTAATCCAATGAGCTCAAACTCGATGGGGTTGCGTCGTTTAATTACGGAGTTCCTATGGCCACCTTCCGGCTCCAACATCAGACCCTGGTTACCATATAGTATCAAAGTACTCGTCAAGACTAATCCAATGAGCTCAAACTCAATAGGGTTGCATCGTTTAATTACGGAATTCCTATGGCCACCTTCCGGCTCCATCATCAGACCCTGGTTACCATATAGTATCAAAGTACTTGTCAAGACGAATCTAATGAGCTCAAACTCGATAGGGTTGCATCATTTAATTACGGAGTTCCTATGGCCACCTTCCGGCTCCATCATCAGACCCTGGTTACCATATAGTATCAAAGTACTTGTAAAGACGAATCTAATGAGCTCAAACTCGATAGGGTTGCATCATTTAATTATGGAGTTCCTATGGCCACCTTCCGGCTCCATCATCAGACCCTGGTTACCATATAGTATCAAAGTACTTGTCAAGACAAATCTAATGAGCTCAAACTCGATAGGGTTGCATCATTTAATTACGGAGTTCCTATGGCCACCTTCCGGCTCCATCATCAGACCCTGGTTACCATATAGTATCAAAGTACTTGTCAAGACGAATCTAATGAGCTCAAACTCGATAGGGTTGCATCATTTAATTACGGAGTTCCTATGGCCACCTTCCAGCTCCATCATCAGATCAGTTCTATGTCATAATAACATTGCATTGTCATCCGATTTGTACATGCATTCTAAATTTCAGCTCAATCGAAAACCGGGAAGTGGATCAAATTTAAGTTGCAAGATTTGATTACAGAACGACAGACAACGGGACAGGTGAAACTAAATAAAAGCTTGTAAAAAGCAGACTTTCTATGCAGACACGGCTTCTCGTCAAGGACGTCCCCGAACCCGCGGGTAATTAAAGTCCGTGTAAATCGGGTCAGAAACCCGTGTACGTGTAACACGAACACGGGTATGAGAAACGTTGACACGAAACCCGGACACGACCGCGAGCCCTAGTTACAATGCGTTCCTCTGCTGTTTGTGATAACTGTCTTGCTTGCCTGAGCATTCTGTTCCTGTCGAGCCTGGCTAAGTGTTCTTCTTGTAATTAATTTTTTCTTCTCTCTTGTTTACGTATTCTGTCGATATTTTGCCTATGTGTGCGTTGTTCTAACGATTCGTTTTCTCTATGTTTAGCAGTAGCTAAACTTATTTTTTCTAAGCGTTGCCGCTTGTGGACATCGCTTTCATTAGCAATCTTCTCCTGTCTCTTCAATTTTGCCTTCTCTAAACGTCGTTTTCTTTGTGTAGTTGTTTCTGTTTTCTTCATGTTATTCCCACGAGTATAGGACAAATAACGGTCCATCCCCCCAGAGGTCCGTTGTAGAGGGATAAGGGCTACAATACAACAGGGTCCGCCCTGGTACCCTGAGGCGCAACGTTAGCAGCAAGACATTTTATACACCCTGATACCATTCAACCCTCGGCACGTGCTCACCTTGGCATTGGATCATCCATCCAATCAATCATATATAATTGATATGGGACGAAAGCAAGAGATTCGTCAAGACGAATCAAACGAGACCAAACTCGATGGGGTTGCGTCGTTTAATTACGGAGTTCCTATGGCCACCTTCCGGCTCCAACATCAGACCCTGGTTACCATATAGTATCAAAGTACTCGTCAAGACTAATCCAATGAGCCCAAACTCGATGGGGTTGCGTCGTTTAATTACGGAGTTCCTATGGCCACCTTCCAACTCCAACATCAGACCCTGGTTACCATATAGTATCAAAGTACTCGTCAAGACTAATCCAATGAGCCCAAACTCGATGGGGTTGCGTCGTTTAATTACGGAGTTCCTATGGCCACCTTCCAACTCCAACATCAGACCCTGGTTACCATATAGTATCAAAGTACTCGTCAAGAGTAATCCAATGAGCCCAAACTCGATGGGGTTGCGTCGTTTAATTACGGAGTTCCTATGGCCACCTTCCGGCTCCATCATCAGACCCTGGTTACCATATAGTATCAAAGTACTCGTCAAGACTAATCCAATGAGCTCAAACTCGATGGGGTTGCGTCGTTTAATTACGGAGTTCCTATGGCCACCTTCCGGCTCCAACATCAGACCCTGGTTACCATATAGTATCAAAGTACTCGTCAAGACTAATCCAATGAGCCCAAACTCGATGGGGTTGCGTCGTTTAATTACGGAGTTCCTATGGCCACCTTCCAACTCCAACATCAGACCCTGGTTACCATATAGTATCAAAGTACTCGTCAAGAGTAATCCAATGAGCCCAAACTCGATGGGGTTGCGTCGTTTAATTACGGAGTTCCTATGGCCACCTTCCGGCTCCATCATCAGACCCTGGTTACCATATAGTATCAAAGTACTCGTCAAGACTAATCCAATGAGCTCAAACTCGATGGGGTTGCGTCGTTTAATTACGGAGTTCCTATGGCCACCTTCCGGCTCCAACATCAGACCCTGGTTACCATATAGTATCAAAGTACTCGTCAAGACTAATCCAATGAGCTCAAACTCAATAGGGTTGCATCGTTTAATTACGGAATTCCTATGGCCACCTTCCGGCTCCATCATCAGACCCTGGTTACCATATAGTATCAAAGTACTTGTCAAGACGAATCTAATGAGCTCAAACTCGATAGGGTTGCATCATTTAATTACGGAGTTCCTATGGCCACCTTCCGGCTCCATCATCAGACCCTGGTTACCATATAGTATCAAAGTACTTGTCAAGACGAATCTAATGAGCTCAAACTCGATAGGGTTGCATCATTTAATTACGGAGTTCCTATGGCCACCTTCCAGCTCCATCATCAGATCAGTTCTATGTCATAATAACATTGCATTGTCATCCGATTTGTACATGCATTCTAAATTTCAGCTCAATCGAAAACCGGGAAGTGGATCAAATTTAAGTTGCAAGATTTGATTACAGAACGACAGACAACGGGACAGGTGAAACTAAATAAAAGCTTGTAATTACAATTTGTCCCAAGAAACATGAAAATTGTACCAGAATTCCGACACAGGCCGAAACTCGTGTCGAGAATTAACGAAAATTCTTCTAAAGCTTGTGACAATTTTCTCGACCTTCGGGAAATGCAAAGTAGGTTTATTCAGATAGTCAGCCTCCGTAGCCTAGTTGGTAGTGACCCTGCCTACGAAGCTGGTGGTTCGGGGTTCGAATCCCGGCTTGGGCATTATTTGTGTATTTATTTATCACAAATATTTGTTCCTTGGTCATGGCTGTCTATGTATTTAAGTATTTATCTAATATATCGTCGCTTGGTACCCACATCACAAGCCTTAATTGAGCTTACCGTGGTACTAGGTCGATTTGTGTAAAGATGTCCAAAAATATTTATTATTTATTTATAATATTAGAAATAACTTTATTTATAAATATTTCTATGTTGGTTTCGAACAAGTACGTGAACCATCCAATAAGCGGTAGCCGTAGCCTAAGGCCTGTGACGTCAAGTGTTACCCCCTTATTCATAAACGTTTGTTAACTTAACAAGCCGCTAATAATTGTTTGTCCCTTTTGCTCTTATGGACACATTTTTAAGACCGAAAGGGACAAACAATTATTAGCGGCTTGTTAAGTTAGCGGACGTTTATGAATAAGGGGGTTATTTTACAATTATCGCACCTCACCTATCACCGTAGTGACATCGGGGCCAAATCTACGGAACCATTCTTTATACTTTTCATGGCATTACCCAGAAAAGTCACGAGTTAAAATATGATCGTCAAGGTCTCCATGACCCATTATCTGCATTACATATTTAAATTACTCTTAATTAAATAATATATATGAAGCAATTAATACTGCGAATTTACTGGAACGAATAGCAAGATACTGCCAAAATTACAGTCTAACAAATGAATTATTAGTGTTATTTTTAAATGATGAAGGATTTTTTTACAATGGGTATCCTCAGAATATATGTACAGGTATCGTCCACTGCTGGACGTATGCCCCTACTATTACCTATCTATACGTATGGACGCATTCGGAGGTAAATACCCGTGGCGATCCCCGCTGGGCTAGCGGGATGGCGATCGCAGTAGTATCCCCACTACTACGAACAAATGAAACATGGAAGCCGCACGCCATATTAAATTGCCTTTCAAAAACGGTCCTGAATTTTAGTTGACAAGTGTCACCTCCTTCAATGCGTTACGGTAATGAATTTCAATAACCTATAAAAACTTAAACCGCCATTTAAAAATAGTTGTGATTGGTCCATCAAAGTTTTGATTGGCTATATTCTATAAGCATTTGTCAAAGATGTTGCGTCGACATATGCGCGGTGTTAAGAAAAGCGCTATGTCCTGCCCATCTTGGCACAATTGAACAATTGTTTTTGAGGGCATTTTTGAGCTGGCGTTAGATGTCCATGTTATTTATGGTCGCAGCCCCACTATGATGTGATGAGTGGCTGAAAAAAAAATCTGAATCTTCAATGAAATGGTAATTGACACTTCAATTGTGACTCTTACGACACCCACCCATAATCGCCACGCTGAGCAAGCGGATTGGCAATCGCAGTAATGTGTTCACTATGATGACGCTACTGCCCATCATCAATCTTCTACCAAAGACACGCCAGAATGGCCAGTGACACCTCAATCCCTTCCCACCCTTATCACCTCTTACGACACCCGCGGGAAGATTTGGGGTGGTGACAAATGTATTCTTACTGCCGTCACCATACGTTAACCACGAATACCACGACGAAAATTATGCGCTACACGAAAAAAAAATCTTATTTTTCTTTTAATATTCTATTAACTGTACATGCCATATTATTTGATGAGGTGAACATTATACGGAAAATTATTCCATTACTGCAATTTACTATAAAAAACTTACGAAATGTAATATTCGCACATTCACTAAGAAAGTGCGCCACCATGTTAAAACTATTATTTATTATTCCTTTTCTTGGGTTCTCCCAAGGTCTTAAATTAAAGCAAGTGGTAGTTTTATCTAGGCATAATGTACGAACACCAATTTTTACATATAAAGAGCTGTTTACCCAAAAAACTTGGCCAAACTTCACTGAACCAACCGGATATTTGACATCACGAGGACGTTTTCTAGAACTTGCTATGGGAAGGTATATTTCCGATTTGATGATTCTAGAAGGATTATTAAAGAAAAATTGCTCAAAAGATGACATTTTCGTGTACGCAAATAATGTACAGAGAACCATAGAAACCGCTAAAGCATTTGTCGAAGGCGCTTTTGGAGATTGCGTAGATGTTTATTACATTAATTCCACAGAAGTGGATCCAGT
>JALPQI010021907.1:0-15534 GCA_025490895.1 Thaumatotibia leucotreta
CATGTATAATGCTGGGGATTTGATCAGACACAAAAGAAAGCTGTTACGGTAGACAAGAGATGGGTTTATTACCCAAGAACCATCATGGTTATGTGCAAGCACGCTTAGTCCACCATTGCGTAGTAATGCATAGTTGATTGTCCTATAACTGGTTTGCAACAAGCTTCTGGCTGCATTTTGCCACGGATTTCTTTACGTCCTTTTCCCTCCACAGATCAACTGTAGAGGGATTTTGAGAGTAGAATCTTTTGACTTGTCAGTTTTACTTTCAGTGGCAATCTTTAATAGCGGTTTAATGGTTGCGTTCATTTAGCTTCCACGTGCCTCTCATTTCAGCGTAAGTTGACACATCCGTCCTAAAATAGGGCTCCAACACAAAGTGCGTTCACCCTTTATAAGTACTTGGGCTGCAGATAACGGGATATCTTTGTTCTAAGGAAGTTGTTAGGCACAAAAGCTTACTCTCGATCAAATACTTTGTGAAATGTTTGAAGATCCTTTGTAACTCAATCTTTGTCAACATCCTTTTAATCTTTAGGTATCCAATTTATCCAAACTTGATAAACCAGTTCACGGCTTTGTCATCTGTTGTTTTTCGCATCGAATCTGATATCAAATTCAAATGTTCGTCCGTGACTGCGAACCAGTTCCTTAGAGTACGCGGCTTATAAGTTATTTTAAGATTTTACGAGAATCGAAATGAAATCAAGGTGCAACGCAGAACAAATGAATATTTCGCAATTCGCAAGTTACATTATTTAGGGTCACGCAAGGCAAGCTACTCTTTACCGCTTTCTGTTCTTTTCAGACAATAAACAATGTTCACGGCTTTGTCATCTGTTGTTTTTCGCATCGAATCTGATATCAAATTCAAATGTTCGTCCGTGACTGCGAACCAGTTCCTTAGAGTACGCGGCTTATAAGTTATTTTAAGATTTTACGAGAATCGAAATGAAATCAAGGTGCAACGCAGAACAAATGAATATTTCGCAATTCGCAAGTTACATTATTTAGGGTCACGCAAGGCAAGCTACTCTTTACCGCTTTCTGTTCTTTTCAGACAATAAACAATGGCTCTCTTTTCTGCATAACGAAATCGTGAATAAATACGAGCATGTGTAGCTTTGGCAACTGTAAATATTCGCGTCTGAAACACTGTTTTAAAGTTGTAATGTGAATGGCATACAAAACAGCGATTCGCCCGATTTGTTGGTCGACTGGTGCCGAGCACGTGGCGAGGACGTGATGCGTGGGAGAAAGAGCGACTCGGAGGAGCGAGACGGAGAGAAAACATCTGGGACGCTTTGCTTTTAGCCGTCGAGGTCTTTTTTTGTTAGTTATTTGTTTAGTCTCTTCGTTATAAATCTAAATGTAGGTATTGTAACTATAGCGTAATGTGATTATAATGCGATCGGGAAAGCTATTATAATAGAATCAGTGAGTCATTAAGTCGTAAAACTCGTGAAGAAAATGGTTTTAGTCATCACCGCTGAATGTCTGATTATCTGTGGTTGTTTACTTTAGTTATTTAATGCGTATAACCTGAAAACACTCTTAACTGCTAATACAAGACTCTGGTCGTATATAAATAGAGTAAATAGACCATAATGCAGGGATTATATGTACCTTTATTGATAAGTAGATATACAGGGATTCGAACGTGGGATGGAATTGGCAACCAGTCCTGAGCCTCATAGCGTAGGTCAACGAACGCGAGGATACTCGCACCACGTGCCGAGCCTACAAATATGAAACAAAATGGCCGCCGGATTTTCACTTTTTAATAATGGCGTCCGAATTGCCACAGACAACAAAAACTTAAGCTGTTTTTTATTCGTGATTAATTTCAGTTTAGACTCCTTATAGATTAAAAGACCACACCAATACAATGAAGATAAATAGAAAAATATTATAATAAAAGGTCTTGTATAAAATGAAACGACAAAAATATCTGTAATAGGTTTCAAACACATATTTATTAGGCCGTATATTGTATAAGGAAAAAACAAATGGCATTTTTTTTTCAAATCTTTCTCCAAAGAAAGATATGCGCATTGCGCACGTGTTTTGAACGCATATCTACTTTTATTATTGTTGCTTACTTTTCTATGATTTCTATTACGATAACAAACTTCGCAGTTATTTTTAACTTCGGTACCTTTGTTTACATTTTTGCTAACTTGATAAATTTTTAATCGCTAACGTGTCATACCCGCCATGTTGTTTTTGCGTCCATTATCGAAAACCGCATTAATTGAGCCGCCATGTCAAAAGGTTAATTATTTGATTAATTCCAGTATGAGTCATTAACTGTTAAATTTAATTTAATTTTGCGCAATAGTTTTTATTCCATTAGATCACCTCTATACCCCACTATCAGCCGGGTAATGGGTTGCTAACATAACTACCTACTTTCCAATCTTCATTTAAATTACCTTAGGGCTCATGCATAAATCATGTGATGTTTTTTTGGCTACTTTTTGACCCCCCCCCCCTCCCCCATGGTGATGTTTGGTGAGTTTCTTGGCTAGCCCCCCCCCCCCCCCCCAGCAGTCTCACGTGTATTTTTTTCATTCAACTTTTCACGTTCGCTAGCCGAAATTGACAATATTTCTTAGTTTGTTCATCGTAAAAAAATACACGTGAGGTCTCCTTGTACCCCCCCTCCCCTACCGTGATCTTTCGTGATGTTTTCTTGGACCCCCTCCCCCCCCTATAGGACCTCGCGTGATTTATGCACAAGCCCTTAGGAATCTTAAGGTGGATTTAGACCAAACGAGCATTCGCTTATTCTATCCCCCACTCTACGAAATTCGTTCGTTACACAAAACGCGTCAAACAAAATTCATTGATTTCGTAGAGCGGGGGATAGAATGAGCGAATGCTCGTTTGGTCTAAATGCACCTTTAGGAGTCTTAGGATTAATCAAAGTTACACAAAGTTACAAACACATTAAAAAACATAAATAAACTAAACCCTTGCCTTGCCTTGTTTCTTTTTGAACCTGATAATTACTTGTAATAATTTCTTTATGCCATTATTTTTATTATAATTGTTTGTTATGCAATTAAATGTAGTAATTAAATTGCACAATAATAATTATAATACTTGATCTACAAGGATGACATTAATATGTAGTAGGTATATGTACAATACATAATTGGTTTTTATTGTGTTGTAATTGTAATGCATAAAATATATGCATGCTTCTAATCTACCTCAACTCCGACGCAACTTTACCTTTGGACATGCATAAACATTGATTCATCTCAAGTACTCTCTACCTTAACGTGATATCCACAGAGTTGAGAATACCATAACATCCATCCATGCCACTAGATCGTGTTAAACATAATGGTAGGTCTTAATAGTAGTCCAGTTATTATTTATTAAAACCACGCTATGGCCATGTGACTGGAGGAATGCAACAATTTAACTACTGTACTTCGTGCAACTACTTTGGAACGTTTCACGAGATAATTAATATGTACATACATACTTCGTTTTTATTTTTGCACATTTTGAGGCTAGGTTTTAATAACATTTAAATTACCGTGCTTTTGATAATATGCGTGATCTATAAAAGAAGTGATTACGGTATTTATTTTAATGTCAAAATACAAAATTCAACGAATATTACCAAATTATTATTAAAGAAAATTAAAAATATATAAATTTACTCTAGAAATATCCCTGCGGCATGGTTCCAATAATCCTTGCTAGATGGCGCTGATATGTTGAGCGAGGTAGCTGTTAGCTCATCTCATAGGTCTAGATTGGTGTCTCTGAGTCTCTTTGAAATATCTTTAAAGGCCCAGAGGGCCCAGGGTCTCGACGAACGTGGGATGAACTTATCAGCAGGGCTACCATTGTATTTTCCGTGATCGATACTACTGAACTGACGTTTTAACTCCGTCATTTTTGCCGGAAAGCCCATCTGGTTGCGATGACAGCTGGTCCATAGTTCAAGGGCTAGGGCTACAGAATATCGCCAACAGAATATGTATGTTTGCCCCTAAGGGCACACACTAATTCTTATTCAAACATCTTGCCAAAGCCTTGACGATTTGAGCCTTCAGTTATTTACGCTATAATTTTAAAAATATTCCATTTGATAGTCACAACACGATCAGACTAGGTCATTTGCTGTAACGATTCGATTATTATGAAGTAATTAATTGAATTGTATGTAAACGAGACACTAACCAATCTTTTACTCCAAACGATCAACATTTGAGTCATTCGTAAGAATCATACATGTAACTAAACTGACTTCAGTCATATGTTTCTTCTGTATTGAAATGTTTTGTGACCATTGAGATGACATTTCGTCATAAATATCAGTTCCGAGTACATAGATTACAATTCTGTTCAATACTAAGGGTTCTTTACAAATGTAGGTCTTCACTTGATAAGGGCCTTTTGAATTCACATTGACCGCTGTGGGAAATCAACGAGGGACTAATTTTATCAAATGCCCTAATTAATAAGATATTTTATTGTAACGTTGGTGATGTCTAATGGTTAAATCAATTAATAGTCAACGAACTGGGAAACTGTCAGTGTGATACTTATTTGATTGTAGGTATTTAAAATATTGATCGTATCTTCTTAAAATTACTTATGGGGGCATGTAAATTGTAATAAAACAGGTGAAATTTTATGAATGCAAATATTGTCGACAACTATTTTCTACAGCAACGATGTCCCGCATGAAACTAGGGCACGTGTACTTAAACCACGCCGGGAGATATTTGCAAGTCAAATTTAGTTACATTTGGTCTCGTAAAAGCATTAAAAACAACTATTATGCCTACCACTTCTATGTTTATCTTACATAGGTATGCAGAATCACCTTGAGCGAGCTCTGCCCATTGATACCGGAGAACTTAGTGTTCTTAGGTTACTCCAGAGTCGCGTTCATTAGCTGTAAATATTTGTCATCCTACCCATAGTTGTTGACATGCATTTAATTAGCTCACCACTTCATTTTTCCTGCTGCGTAAAAATAGAATACTGCGCATTAAGTTGGATTAACTTGAGCGGATTATAAAGAACCATGTTTTTTATTTGAACTGCGACACATTTAAATGAGTTGTTTGACTCTCGACATTTGTTCAACTGAATGACAAAGATATGAGGATATATATACATGTAAATAAATGGTACAATATTGATAACTTTCCTTTGTAATCAGTGTAATAATAACAGATGGTTAGGGCGCCATGCCGCTCGTTTCATATCACGCCTGTAAAAAATGGCACACAACACACGCTCGTTATTGCTAACTATTTATAAATGCTAATTTAACATGTCCGCCATAGACGTAAAAACGCAAAATGTCGACTAATAATAGGTTTTGGTTGCCAGATTGCTTTCACTCCGCGATCGCGTGGCTCCGTTTGGCAAATATGCCATGCCCACCTCTATTTCGTAAGACTTTAAATCTAAAAGCTATCAAGGCTTCCAGGCAGTAATAAATATACTTACGCAATGTTCGCCAGTTTCAAAGTCCTAACATTCCGTTTAATTGTTCCAGTTATGCGAAAAGCTGGAGATTGGCGCCGAGTCGGACTACTTCGGGCTCCGGGTGTGTCCCGCTTCTGGCCCCAGTCGCTGGCTGAATCTTCGGAACCCACTCGACCCACACCGCATTCCCGGCGGGCGTCTAGACCTGAGAGTCAAATTCTGGGTCCCGCCGCACCTCCTCATCAACGAACCCACACGCCACCAATTCTATCTCCACGCTAAGCTCGATCTGACTGAAGGCAGACTGGTCGTCGCCGACCAAGAAGTAGCCAGAAGAATAATCGCCTACATCGCTCAAGCGGAGACTGGTGATTGTGATGCTGAAGTGCCCCCTACAGACATTTACGCAGAATGCGATAAAATCGGACCTCAAGGCGAGAAGCCTGACGACCACTTAGAGAAGATCATCGATTACCATTGCGAAATTGCTGGCATGCGTGCTTCTCAAGCGGAATACAGGCTTCTAAAAGAGATATCAAAGCTTGAATCCTTTGGAGAGGAGCTCTTTTTCTGCAAGCCAGTGACGCAAACGAACAACGCTCACAACCTGTACAGTCATTTGTTATATCACGCGCAACAAGTCGAGGAGCCAAAGACTCGTGACGATCAGGAGATAGATGGAAGTGGGACCGTGGGGTGTTTGGCGACAGGACAGACGGGCGCGGGGTGTGGCTGCAGGCTCAGCACTTGCGTGGGCGTGGGACCTCATGGCATCGTGGTGTACCGGCCGGCGTGCAACGGGGAGCAGGAGATTGGGGTTGAGAAACAAAGGTGAGATACATTCAGTTCAACTATTTTCTAAGCGAATATCCCCGTGATAGGCTCCCAAAATTAGTTGTTAATGTTATGATACTTTTGTTATAAGAAAGCTTTAATCAGAAACATTTATTCAAGCTGATATTAATGCTAATCATTGTTTTATTATATTACCTATATACCTTCTTATCGGTTGGTAGAATAGGTAAATCGGTTAGTACCCTGAAGGACTTTTTATATCTGTTTATTAAGGCCAATCGTATTTGGAGGTAGATATCGAAGAGAATAACAAATCTTAAATATGTCGAGGATTAAATTTGAATGAAATCCTAGCCAATGATAATGACAGCTGAAGTTACAATGATTGCGTCAATTCTATATTTTAAATGCTAATTAAGGTTGTTGAAAAGTTGACGCAAATTGTTTTTTCATATTTCGATTTACAAAATAAGAGGTCAAGCACACTAAGGGAGTAACGAGTAAACGAGTAACGGACATAGTTCATCTATGAACATTTTAATCTCACCAATGCATTGTTAATTTCACCTTATAATTTTCGTGACAACGCAATTCTATTTTTGCGTAGATAAATGGCATAAAATATATTCACTTCGAATACTTGTTTTCTTTGTATGTTGTTATTGCGATAGTGGAGTCGTCAAGTTAATACTAAGATAAGATAAAACGCGTCAACAAGATCTTTCTAGGCGTCCTCTGAAACTTATGAACAAAGAAATGTGAATATTTTGCCAACATGCATTACTTGTATAGCGCTATCCACTTTTCAAGTTTTAATAATCCGTTTTTCCTAACTTTGTTTTTCCAAATTAAAAAAAAAACTATTAAAATCGAAATCGGCAATTCATTTTCTATTATTCCCATTTGAGACTGAATATCGTAAATTTTGACATAGATTATATCCGGTATGGCGATATTGTAAAGACATCCGTTAAAAAAACCTTCAACAATAGCCTACATACTTTATACTTATCTATTTACATTATCTAGGTATAGATATGTATTTCAAGGCACGCCTTTAAAGATTCATAGATAATATACAGGGTGGTAATCTGGGTCGTAGAGCAAAAGTAAACAGGGTACTAGGGCCGGTCAAGCTGAGAAACTATCGCTATGGAGACAAGAAATAAAGAAAAATAAACTCCTGATTTTGAGTCAATTGAGTCCTAATTAATGAATAATTAAAGAGTTTTTTTGCGATGCTCAGCGGACCATCTCTAGTACCCTGTTCGCTCCTGCTCCACGTTTCAGTTGTCAGCCCGACCCTGTATAAACTAATAAACAAAGCTAATGAAACTAAGACTGATTTCATTCCCTCGTCTTTCCAGCATACCATACACAGCAATCCACCGAGCACAACCAATGAGAAGAAACTTCCAATTGTCATACGTGACAGGTGAAGGACATGAAGCAACGCTACACGTCAAAATGGCGACATCAGGGCAGGCTGGGGCGGTCTACCGGGCTGTCACCGAACGACACGCTTTCTACTGCTGTGAGACTGTCAGGAGCGATGTCACGGAGCAGTTCATTAGGGATCTGAAGGTGATTATCTTTATTCTATTGAATAAGTCAATTTAAGGTCCTACCACCTACCTACCTGCTTAAGGTAAGATAGCAGATGTAATTACTGGCTTAGAGGCAATCCATCTGGCCTTAGGGTTGGCAGCGCAAAGGCGATTTTAAATATTCGCCTTAAATATTCATCATTCATTTAATTACGCCTTTAAATATTCATAGATAATATGAGGTGTGAGGGCTGTCGAATCGAAACAGGGTGAATTTATTTTTAACTTGGAATCAATAGTATTTTATAGTAATAATATGTAAAATAAGTAGTAAATGATAAAATAAGTAGTACTTAAAACTTGCTCTGAAACCTGCTGATACAATACAACTTGATAAAAAGCGAAGTTGACTTTGGATTGGGAAAGACCCTACCAAGAAATTCTCCTTTAAAACACTGGCTGGAATCCCGACAGATAAAATATGAGTAAACCGGAATTCACATATGAAATGAACTACAACAACAAGAACATAATTCAATTGATGACGCGTTAACTTACGAGTTATTGGAAATTGAGTAAGGTCGTATGAAACGTGATGTTTCTTATGTTACATTAGCACAATAGAACATGCTCTTAGATTAGTGTTGAGACATCATTTTAGGCGAAAATGTCAAGTATACAAATTTTCAATAAGGATTGTTTAATAATTACTCTACTAGCACACTGCTAAGTTGGAAGTACCAGAGCGTAACATGTTAACAGAGAATATTTAATTAAATCACGATATTTTGGTCATATATAAATCTATATAAAGTATTGTCATGTGTTTTGGGAGAGGAGTTTATAAGTTTTGTTAAATAGTATTTGTTTTATAGGGTGACAATATCAAAATTTCTCAAAGTTGCAAATTTTCTTAGTCAACTCCATTGTACGAGTATTGTGTGAGTTTGCCATCTATTGGGATTGCTGGCAACTCAAGCTATGACGACGAGTATTGGTACAGTGTCGCATACTAGTACTTCCACCTTAGATGATCTCTTGAGTCATTTATTATATTATTTATTAAACATCTGAGCGAACAAGGTGGCCATAAGATATAGAACACGATAATTGTCATTGTCAAGGCTTTTAGGTATTTATTTGTTTTTTATAAGCTACCAAGTATTATTAATATTATTATATGTTACCTATTAAAAATGGCGTCTGTATAATAAGAACATGATTGCTACGGCAGTTATCTATATTTAATAACTAGATATCACGTGATTGATGTAATCAATTCAAAAGGATTGTTTTCATTTATAGTTTGCATCATGTCATGACTATGTTTGTACATGTATGATGTAAACATTCTCTGGACAGTGGACACAATATAGCGTACCTAACAAATTACCTAGGTTTCCTGGTGGTAGGGTAGGACCTCGTGCAGGGTCCGCCCGGATAGCTACCGCCGTCTTACCCGTTAACCTGCCGCTAAATAGCAGAGTTTGCACTGCTGTGTTCCGGTTTGAGGGTAAGATAGCCGGCGGTGTAATTACTGGCATAGATAGAGGCAATCCATCTAAGTCCTCAGGGTAGGCAGCGCATAGGCGATTTTTGATCACTATGTCCATGGGCCTCAGTTCCTGCTTTCCATCAGGTGGGCTGAGAGCTCAGTTGTCTACCATCGTCACATAAAAAAAATCTTTTATGAAAGAGTATAATTATGTAGGGTTACAAAGAAATAAAAAATAACTTTTTGAACGTAAAAAAATAATTACGCATTATTTATCGAGGACACGGCAAATGTCAACCCGAAGTATAATGGTGGAATTAATTAATTAATCATTAAAAACCAATCAGATGAACTTTGCACCTATTATTCGAGGTAAGACACACCTCTTTTACACGATTGTTAGTTCTTTACACGGTGTAAAAAAAAACTGTACTTAGTTGGCAAAAGTTCGTTATAATTTCTAGAACCTTATTATCCGACCATATAATATATGACATAATTATGGGACTTGACACAAGGTCCCATACGAACCTGAATAGTCAGTTAACTATGTGGGCCATAGTAGGTTACATCTCCCAGGTCTTACAATGAGATTTGAGAACACAGACATATTTTTTACAAAATATGTACCTACACTTTTTGAAAAATATCGTCAGAGAAAGAAATTCAACGGTTGTTTGTGCTTGTGTAGTATGTATACAAAGAATACGAAATCCGAACTCACGGCTTAAGTTTGTTTTTCACACTGCATAATTTCATTTCTGTATTTGTTACTATCTTGACCTGGTTTTATTGACCTTCTTTAAGCTTCGTTCAACATCTGTCTAGGTAGACTATCTGATATTCTAGTTATTTATTTATAATTTAGTGCCAAAATAGTTAAAATGTAGTTTCCTCTTTTTTAAGTTGCTTCAATGATTTATAAATATTGGAAGTCTCTTTTCTTTATTACGAAAAAGACAGTTGCCTTTCGTTTACGACTAAGCGTTAGCGATTAGCACCTTTTAATGCCCGATCGGTAATCCTACAAATAGCTTGTGTATGACACTTTAGTCCCGTTTTTATTGTATATCGAACTACCTATTAGTCACTTTCGCACCTACAGATTTGTTAAAACGTGTCATCAATGAGGACTTGACGACAAACGATAAAGATGTATTCCACGAAAGAGTTTACCGATGTCCCACACAAACACGGTTATCGTCAAAATTGTGGGTTTTTTGAAGTTCTCTTTCGTGACGCAGGGTTTAAAATTGCTCAGAACAATATATATTAAGTAATAACTCAGAAGGAAACTCAAATTATCGGAATATACACGCGTTTGCACGGGATAGTACATTGAATGCTCCTAAACAAGGGGAAGTCATACCATAGTCGGACCATGAGCTGCCGGCTGCCGTAGCGTCATTACTGTGGATTTATTTTTTATCCTGTCGTTACGAGGGGGATGGATAGAAAGTAAATCCTCATAAACAATGTGGCGGCAGCTCACGGTAAGCGCATAGCATATAGCATAAAAGCTTGTATTTATAAGGCTCGTTTGACATTGTCGCAGGGCACGATAGCGTCCATCTTCAACGACTCGACGACGCTCGGGCGCCGCTACGTGTTCGACATCCGCCGCACGTGCCGCGAGGTGCACGACGGCGCCCGGCGGGCTGCCCACGCCGCGCAGCACTCGCCTCGGCCGCGGCGGCGGGACAGCGGGACGGACAACAAGGTAAAGTGTCCGACATCCGGGACAGCGGGACGGACAACAAGGTAAAGTGTCCGACATCCGGGACAGCGGGACGGACAACAAGGTAAAGTGTTCGACATCCGGGACAGCGGGACGGACAACAAGGTAAAGTGTTCGACATCCGGGACAGCGGGACGGACAACAAGGTAAAGTGTTCGACATCCGGGACAGCGGGACGGACAACAAGGTAAAGTGTTCGACATCCGGGACAGCGGGACGGACAACAAGGTAAAGTGTTCGACATCCGGGACAGCGGGACGGACAACAAGGTAAAGTGTTCGACATCCGGGACAGCGGGACGGACAACAAGGTAAAGTGTTCGACATCCGGGACAGCGGGACGGACAACAAGGTAAAGTGTTCGACATCCGGGACAGCGGGACGGACAACAAGGTAAAGTGTTCGACATCCGGGACAGCGGGACGGACAACAAGGTAAAGTGTTCGACATCCGCACGTGCCTGCGAGGTGCACGACGGCGCCCGGCGGGCTGCCCACGCCGCGCAGCACTCGCCTCGGCCGCGGCGGCGGGACAGCGGGACGGACAACAAGGTAAAGTGTTCGACATCCGGGACAGCGGGACGGACAACAAGGTAAAGTGTTCGACATCCGGGACAGCGGGACGGACAACAAGGTAAAGTGTTCGACATCCGGGACAGCGGGACGGACAACAAGGTAAAGTGTTCCACGTCCGGCGCACGTGCCGCGAGGTGGACGACTTGCAAGGGTTTTACTCACTGCAGGTATAAAATAGTGCGAAAAAAATTAAGTTCGCAACGAGTGAATATAAATTAAAGCATGACCGAAGGGAGTGCTTTAAATCGACACGAGTTACGAATTTTCTTTTAGCGCGTGTATCGTACGACGTTTTTCAGTATATATGGCACTCCGAAGATTTCGTCCTGACATAAAATGAACCACTTCTCGCACTAGCGCGTAAAAAAACCACCATCTGTAGGATCCATTTTTTTTTTCTAAAAGTTGTCTCCCACCCCTCCCCAGATTTTTTGTAACAT
Source organism: Thaumatotibia leucotreta (assembly GCA_025490895.1). Taxonomy (NCBI): domain Eukaryota; kingdom Metazoa; phylum Arthropoda; class Insecta; order Lepidoptera; family Tortricidae; genus Thaumatotibia; species Thaumatotibia leucotreta. The sequence continues at coordinate 12,059 of JALPQI010021907.1, forward strand.
AGCTATTAGTTATTTTAACATTGTATCCTATCAGAATCGAAAGAACTCACAGTTCTGAGTTGGAATCGGAAACTGCCTGCGACCACGAGACGAGTGTAACGTCATGCCCGAAACTTCAGGATAAAAATTAACGCCAGTTTACTTGATTACGACCCATTTGTCGTTAAAATATGATAAATTCTGCCCTGCTAAGCGAAATAGCGATATATATCTCAAAAATAGAGGCATTTGGAAATGGAATCGTCAGCTATAGAATTTAAGGTGGTTAGCATTAAATTTTATTTTTAGATAATCGCTATTATGCTTAGCAGGGCAGAATTATAAGGCATTTAATTGTGTGTTTATCCGCCCCTCTCGATCGTCCCCTCAGCACATGTACAGTAACACAGTATACTAAAATCCTCTTTTCCTTTTTACAGGAGTCCCGAGGTCGCTCCCGTAGCGGCGGCTCGTCGCTGGCGTGTCGCGTGTGTATGGACAGCGCCATGGACACGCTGTTCCTGCCGTGTCGCCATGTCGTCTGCTGCCAGGAGTGCGCGCCGAGGTGTGTACACAGCTTTATAACAGATTATTAATAACCTTCGCGCCGCCATGTCTATACTCTGTTTGGTTTTGAAAAAAAGGTAAACAATCTTACAGTATCTTTTTATTGAAAACTACGAGTAGAAAATAAGTTTTAGCAAATATACATAATATAACAAGGAAATACAGTGATTTACATTGTTTTTGATTCATTAAGTACCTAGTTTGGATTTTTATATGCATTTTTCAATAAAAAGATACTGCAAGATTGTTTACCTTTTTTTAAACACCAAACCAAACAGTATAGTACAAAATCTGTCACCATGACGCAATGTCAACGAAGTGTCAAAATTGAAAACTATTACTAACTATTATGTTCATTCATTTTGTACAACCATCTGCCATTCTTTGTTTTATAAGTCTAAGCTCCGATTACATAATCTTGCAATAAGAAAAACACGATAAACAAATAGTACCAGTGTCAAAACTTTATTGATTTAACCAGTTAACCCCTTGCTAGTTGGCTAACTCTAAATCATGGAAGTGGGGATAAGGCCACTTTTTGGCCTTACTCTGAGCCAGGATTTTTTTTTATTTTTTAAATCTAAAAAGCTACATCAGCATTTTGTATCATCAAGTATCTTTGACATGTAACCTAAGCATGGACAAATTTCCCCATAGTGGTACAGTCAAGGGCATAAATAGGTATACACTTTTTTTTTATCTTATGCCATTAAAATAAGGTGCAAAGTGTATACATATTTTTGCCCTTGTCTGTACATGATATTGGAAAAGCATCGGGAACGGTGCATCTCTATGGTACAGTGAAAGAAAAGTCTTAATTTATAAGAAAATAACACGAAATTTCCCCATTGTTACAGGTGTGAACGCTGCCCGCTCTGCCGAGGTGAAATAGAGAAAACGATGCACATCTTCCTACCCATCGAGTATCAAAGAAGCCCGCTCATAGACAAGTGAGCGTCGCATAACCGACATTTTGTTCAAAATGTGACGGTTGTCGACTTCCGGCTGTGGCTGAGCGTCTAGTCAAGCGAGTGACTTTAACCCCGTTTAGAGTTGCCAGGTTCTTTAAAGATCACAGAAAAAAAAACACTGTAATTATAGTAATTGCAATTTCAAATACAGGTTTGTGTTTTAAAATACATGAATAATTAACTGAATGTAAACAATTTTATGTCGTACGGGTTTGTGGTCCAAATATCTGTTTTTTATTATTTTATTGATTTTAAACCCTGGCAACCCTTAACCTTGTTGTTGGTATTGTGGTGTTGAAGTGATTGAAAAAGTATAGCGAACACTGAATTCTGGACCGAAAGGTCTAAGTGCATTTTTTATTATATGGTTAAGTTGGAATGTTCGAATTCGTACTTAAGCTAACAATGTAACCTTAGTTTATATGTCCCTTCGTTTTAGAAGGGTGAAGAAGGAAAAATATGTGAAAATCAGTAAAAATTCTGTAGAATTAACTATGTGATAATTGAATAGCAATAATTTCTTCTATTTTAGCACTGACTGGGATTTTGTTATGACTTTGTATAATGAAAAAAAAGTTTAAATTACCCTTGCATTTTGTATTCTTGCCTTTATTGGACTATTTGGATCTATTAAATTTTCCTTACTTAAATTAAAAGTTTAATTATGAAAGTTAATTAAAAACGTAAGACCTGTGGTCTGTAAGATTTAACAAAAAAAGAAAAGAAAATAAACAATAATTATATTATAACTATGATGTGGTTTTATTACAACATACATACCTATTTTTATCTTCTACATATTTTATTTTTAATTATGAAAGTTCATATTTTATATTATAAAAAAATAGTATACTGAATAAGTAACAAATGAGCAGTTTAGAAAAAAAATCTGACCAGAATCCAGAATTTTCGTAGTCAACAAAAATGTGGTCACTTCTCGACTCTATTCAAAGCAGAGTTCTCGACTCTATTCAGACCAGAGGTAATAGGGTCCAAATTTAGTCCACATTTTTGTTGACTACAGTGAAAACGAAGTTCTTATTTTGGGATCCATTTAAAAAGATTTCTTACAATTTGTTTGCAGAATCGCCCTCAAATATCGATATGTGAGCTCCGATGAGCGCCATGTTGCATAAAAGTTATATTGCACTCTAACATCACCACTATAGAGGGCAGCAGATTCGAATGAAAAATCACGTGACCATAATGTATGGAATGATCACGTGACGTTTAGTTCCAATCCCATTCTCATACATTTAATTGCTTATCGTATACGATTGCAGAATGGCATCTTGGTTAGGTATGCACGAGGGGCCGAACATAGTGTGCCACTAAGAGGGATATACATAGTCACTTACTACTAAGAAGATACTTGTGTGTGTGGCACTTAGTGACGTATTCAACGCATTTGTCTGGCACTTACATTTAGCATCTAATGCACACACACACAAAAAATAGTGGCACAGTGATAAGGACGGACGATTATCGTTCCTTTTCACTTCCACTAGTAAAAAGTTTCATAAGACCATCCCTTTCGTTCTTGCTATTATTATAACGTTGTCAAATCCATATTAATCCTACATTCAGGGGCGTAGCTACTGCCGTATCTGCCGTATCAATAATACGTAATAATACTTTATGTATTGGTTCACCATAATATTGAGTATGGTGTACTGCCACTGTACTGCTGACTGATCTACGTGGATACTTTGACTGCTACGAAGCTGTTGGTGCCGACTGTACTGAATAGTCACGATATGATTCATTGGTGTGTGACGAACAGTGTCTTTTGATCAATTGAAAATGTAAAATAATACAGGGTAGTCCAAGCATAACCGTCCAATTTTTTTTAATGTTCTTCACGTCGTGGGCTGTCGGGATATACCCCATAATATAATATGTTAGCGAATATACTGTACATAATTAAAGAAAAAAATGTAATTAACTGAAAAACTACGA
>JALPQI010021908.1:0-19873 GCA_025490895.1 Thaumatotibia leucotreta
TGTATGAACCTACGTTTTGTGTACTTGCCTATTGCATTGTTAAAGGTTCTTCATCACTCGAACGCACAAGGTGGTCTTGACATTCTAGAGACAACAATTTAATTTGTTGGCATGCGTTTATCAAAATAACATTTTCCTGTCCGAACCCATAATTTTGTCATATACGGATATGATGGTACCAACACCAACACAGCGTGGCCCGCTTTAAGTAAACATAACATGCCTTCTCTCTACGGAACCGCGTGTCTTTTTACACTGGTTACAATGACCACACAAGCTATTGTCGTGACACGGGACACTCGAACTGATGTTCATTGCTTTCACTAATGTACAGTCGACCAATTGAAACCCTAGGCAACTCTAGAACCATGCCAAAATGACAAGTAGTAACATTAAGGTGCATGCAGACCAAAAGAGCAGTCGCTGTTCTATCCCCCACTCTATGAAATCAACGAATCACTACGAACAAATAAAACATGGAAGCCGCACGCCATATTAAATTGCCTTTCAAAAACGGTCCTGAATTTTGTTTGACAACTGTCACCCCCTCTTCAATGCATCACGGTACCTAATGAATGTCAATATCAACCTATAAAAACTTAAACCGCCATTTAAAAATAGTTGTGATTGGTCCATCAAAGTTTTGATTGGCTACATTCTACCTATAAACATTTGTCAAAGATGTTGCGCCAAAATATGCGCGGTGTTAAGAAAAGCGCTATGTCCTGCCCATCTTGGCACAATTGAACAATTGCTTTTGGGGGCATTTTGGAGCTGGCGTTAGACGTCCATGTTATATATGGTCGCAGACGAATCACGTTTCGTGTAGGTAACGATGGAATTTCGTAGAGTAGGGGGATAGAACAGCGAATGCTCTTTTGGTCTGCATGCACCTTTAACTGCACGCCCAGCCAATATGCTATTATGAAATGATATATGATAAGCGATAAGTCCACGTGTCCATAGTAATGTTTGGAAATGGTCACGTGACTTTTCGTACGAATCCGTCAGTCTCATACATTGACGGAAGGCGGCTTACTTACGCACCCCAGTATGGTATTCTAGCGTGAAAGGGACAGCTTGGGCCCTGCAGCGATTTAATTTGAATACCTACATGTTTATCTGCACGTGTTCAATAGCACGGCCATTTTCGTATCGAATTATAATCGATACGGCTCGAATTTTTAATGGTAATAACAAGTCGGCTGCTATCTCAAGCTAAAAACATTTATTGTCTGTGACTTTAAAATTAAGGGGCTTAGGGGAAAATATGTGATGCGAAAAAATGCTTATTCTGCTCCTTTTACAAAAAATCCAAAAAACAAAAAATGGAATCGAGCTGCTGAAGTATAGACGAGTGACGTCGATGAGCGAGGGTGACTTCTAGAATAGATAATTTTAATTGTCTCCTCTAAATGCTAAACTCGTAAGAAATTAAAGAACAAACTATTTATTTATATATTTTTTAATTTTAATAATACTATTTGTGTATTTTTTTATTAAATAATAAAGTGCATTAAATATAAGATACATTGCCAAGAAAAGGGCTTCTATTCACAATTGAGGCGAAAATGTCTATTTCGTAACGTGACTGTCTCGTACAATGTTATACACAACAAAATTAATAATCTTTTCCTTAACTATAGACCATCACATGCATCTCAGATATGTTGGTACTTTTTACAATTAAAAGAAATCTTCCCTTCAATCCTTTTAATCCAACCGACTTCCAATCATCCCGACCTTCACACGAGGTCAGTCCATCATACCGGCGTAAAAAACCGGTACAAAAAAACTATGCGTGGCAGGGACCCGTGTTTCGGACCTTACCAATTTGTACGGAGGTACAATAAGGAATAAAAAGTCATGTTGCGGCCAATCGTAGCGCGTTATTTTATTTATAATGGGATCTCGGGCGCGAGCTGCGCGGGAGTGCGGAGAGATGGCGGCTGTTTAATAAACTAATAACCTTCAGAGAAGGACTTTCCAATGACCGTGTTTTAGGCTTTACATTTGAATATCAATATATCGCAACTTTTGAATTATAACGACTTATCCAAAATTTTGGTGTAATGTTAAATACACATTAATCTTCGTAAATCTAGTCTAAGTACGGTTTAATTTGTTAACAGTTTATTAGCAAGTACTTAATAATAACTCAAAATTCCATACGTTCGATATCCATAATACTCGTAGTTAATGAAAAGTAAACAAATGTAAAAAATAAGAGCCTCGTAATGATAAATAAAAACAATGTCGAAAGCAGCAGTGACTTATCGATACGAGTTGCGTTTTGCCTAGACGTATACGCGATATATACATATTATAATAATAATAATATTATAATATGTATATGAGGCGCTCGGGCGGTATGCAAAATTGTACTTTTATTTTTTGGAAAATTAAATGTTGTGTGCCGACCCATATAAGTAGAATGTATGTACCTACCTACATAAAAATAGTACATCGAAACAACAAGGATAACCTAATGAGTGACCAATCATTCGTCATCGCTGCTTAATGAAGCCTTAATACATACCAAAGGTTGTAATTTATTGCTTACCATGTTTAATAGGCAAATTGAATAGTATTGTATACATAGACGACGTGATCTAGAAGGCTAGCATTTATTACGTTAATCATAAATGTGTGTGAAATATGCAGTTTGGGAATAAATATTTTTGGATTTTAATTTTACTTTGCTCGGGCCATGACGCATGCCAGATTTCACGGAAACTCTTAATCATAACCAACACTATACTATACAGCCTCCTTTTACCTACAAGGAAAACGAGAGATCATCTTCGTATCTTAAGAGTTATCGAAAATTTCGGTTCATTTGATTTCAATTACACCCGCGGTGTGTACAGTCCGAGATAATATAATAAATATAATAGGTACCTATACATTGTAGTTAGTTAGTATGGACATGGACGAACAATTAGGGTACTGTAAAGTATTCGATGCTGACTGTACAAAAGATAGCCAGGGAACGCGTTTGATTTTGTTAGAGATATATTATGAAACATAGAAAATAAAATTCATTCTAATAAAAAAATATGTATGGGAGGTTACAGTAAAGGAAATTTAGCAAATAAATTCATCAGATTTCGAACAAATAACATGAAAGTAGTTAACAATCTGATAATTTATTATTATTGTCACTATGACAAAATACGGAATGGTATGTAGCTATGTATGTAATGAATTCCTTGGCTGTACTTATGTCGTATTTTTGTTCTTTAACAACAAAGAATAGAAACGAACACCCAAATACCCTGTTATTATAAGGCGCGAGTCATATTATCAAAATAAGTAGTAGGTAGAAAATGTGCTTTTATTTTAGGTGTGATCCAAAAAGGGGTATGGAAATGGAAGCCGAGTCTTTGGTTAGGTACCCATTTGGTAAATTTATTTTTATATATCAGTGTTCTGGCACAATAACATGGGTAAATTGCTCCTGAATCATATATCATAACAACACTTTCCACCAGCTTCATGTGCAATTAACTAGATATGTAATGCATACTCGTATATTTTTTATTCCCTGCGTCGAATAATTTGGGATTTCTTCAGAATCATCTCAGAGTCTTAACGAATGTCCTTTATAGATCTGGAGGAATTTTACACATGCACGTTGAATATAATTAGTCTCTACAAACAACTCTACAGAGAATGTAGTTTTTACTGACAGTACAAACTAAATTATACGAGCTTCATCTGACGTTTTCAACTGCTTACCATACGTAGCCAGAAGTACCCAAGCAGCGGTCCAGCTCGACACAGTGTCGCCATGTTCTAAGACATTGTAGACATTGAGATACCTCGAGCTCGTGCCTAGCTAACTAGTATGGCATGCACACGCTAAACGTTGTAAGAATTTCACTGGCATACGAGAAACAAAGATGCCGACGGCACACTATGGCAACCTCGCATTACACCGCCGAATTTTACTCAAATTTCAACTTTATGCACTTAACCAAATGACACATTTTGACAGACGACAAATTGTGTGGATACGAGTAATCATGAAACGCTAGAAGGAATTCTATCTTTTAGTAAGAAGATGGTAACTGGACGCATAATGAGAAGAGCATGGAGTTCATGGTATTGTTTTAAATAGACAGTTTTGCATTGTCAAAGGAAATGTTTTCCTTTAAATATATTTGTTTAACCTCAGTTGAGGCTTGAACAATCTGTCCATCAACACCGAATGCTAGTGTATAGGATTTGATGTTAATAAATATAACAAACTTTACAGAAAAAAGTTTTACAGCTGTTAGGAGACAACATTGATGTTTTTACTCCACGATGCTTTGTATATCGTATAAAATTAGTCCCAGTATAATTAACTGACTATTGAACTACAGGAACAAAACCGCGGCCATTTCTAATTAGCGACCGCGAGCCGGTGTTAACATCGCGGAGACCTTAGCACTCTGCTCCTTGCGTCGTTATTCAAAAGCGATAAAAACAAAAGGCGGCACGGTAAAGGCCATGTATGTATCAAAAATTAAAAAGAAGAATGCGAGCGAGACGTCAGATGGGTGAGCGAGATACCTAAAGCAAAAGCAGCTTTGCCGGTGGCGGGAAAGGAAACTAACGTGAAATTCCATGAGTTTGTAGTGTTTACATAGACGGTAGCGCCACCGCGAACGGCAGCTCTGGGTTGCCACAGAAAGAGCATGGCGCGGCTATGTCGTGCGCATGCAATCAGGGCATCTCTCACGACGTGGTTTAGACTAGTTAGTTTTGTAAAGCTTCACCAAGAATTCAGGTGATCTGATGTGAGGCTAGCGCCGTGTATAAAAATAAAAACGAAATAGTCGTTAAACGAAATTACTACGTATATCTGTTCTACGTTGGCTAGGTTGAGAAGAGAAGAGTTTAAGAGTAAGGAAATGTAGTTATAAGCTGTTAAATTATGGAATAATTAATTAGCTTAGAGGCCAAGAAATTATGCCGATACCATAAGACAATGGCCTGTCGGTGTTGTACCACGCGTTCTCGATGACGGCTCGCCTGTAGAAAGTGAGACCCGTCCGGTGGGTGCTCCGCGGCCCTGAACTTCCTGTCGCCAGGGACGCACGCTTCCCTTTTAAGGGCCATTACTGGGCCAAATGTTGGTAGCGTGTCGGGAATCGTGGGTCAAGCTCTAGTAACATTGTCTAGCAGATTGACGACAGTCCTAGTAACATTGTCTAGGAGAGCCAATTCTTACTAATTTTGGGGTTGTGATCTCGAATAACGAAAAGCGTTATAGAGAGACTAATAGAAACCATCAGAGCTCACCACTAAACTAATATCAATTACTAACCAATCAATCTAAAATGTAGTATCCGCGCGGCTAGAGTGCTCAAAAACATGTGAGCAATCTTACCGTTAGAGTGCATATTCTGATATTTTTGAACACAGTGTCCGCCCTGACATTATTTGATCGCGAATGTACTATTCCCACTTGACTGGAGTCGGGCCGCATCGGAGCGCACTTTCAATGTATTACGGTATGTATGACAGAAGCGATGGAGTCCGATCGCAGCCGTCCGCGTCCGCTAGAAGCTGATCAACTTACAGCCTTACTTGAAATGTGTACCGACTCCGCCCTGAGTGCGTAAGGACCTCTGTACCATAACTAATATAACTATATAAATCTTGTATTTTCATATAGGACTATATGCGAATAAAAGTTGTAAACAACAAGGCAACAATTATAAACAAACCGTGCCCAAATATCTGGGTGAATATCTGAGCGTTTCCACCGCCTAATTTTGGTGGAATCAATTTTGCTGAAGTTTCTAAGCGTCTCAATGTTATACTTCGTCATTTGTATAAGGTACCGTGCCTCCTTCAAATGACAAAGTAGCACATTGTAGCGAATAGAAACTTTGACAAAAATTATGCCACCAAAATTAGGCGGTTGAAACGCTCAGATATTCACACTCCATAATGTAATGGGAAACGGATTTAGCAGTATTAATTGACGTAGATTGGAAATTAAACCCATTCGGAGTAGGTACCTACCTGTCTTTGTTTAATTATTGTTCGCAGCTTCTATCGACGGACTAGGATGCGCGTTGATGTCTCTCTCTCACAAACTTCATGTGTCTCGTAAGATAACTTCGCCAGTATATTTGGTCTCTTCATAAACATGTAGGATTAAGTATGCCAAATCGTTTTTTTACTTACATTTACTTTACATGTACGGTTTCCGCTTTTCCTCACAACATGGTGATCATTTTGTAATAGTCCCCATAGTAGGTGATTGGTAAAATTGGGAAATATACCGACAACGGCACGGCACCTGTACTATCTTCTGTCTGATTATGTAACTGCTGAATTTTCGCGGGGATTAGATATCACTATTTAAGTATTTGAAGGAAAATATGTCCAGTGCTTAAAATAATCATGGCAAATTCACACCTTATTCTGTTAAAAGTAAAGTGGTTTTTCCTTCTGTAATTTGAATTGACTAGACATGTTCTTTCCTTGGACCCTTCATTTATAAGTAAAAGTATCCCATGTGACCTCACGCTCTTTATAATCGTAAATTTCGAATATCGGTCCCTATGACTCCAACGAAGGCACAATTGGAGTGACAGATATCATTTTCAATATTTGTGAGTGTGTTTAGTTAAACGTCCCACTTTGCCGTATTCGTCGTTTGCCATAAAGCCGCTTTGTCAGTTTATTCATATGAAAATACAAGGAAATCTCGTCTTTATGGTAAGCGACAAACGCGCTTATGGTACGATACGTTTTACTAAAAACTAACACATTTGAAGTTCACGATTAGTCCACTGGTGATTGTGTGATCATGCATTTTCTTCGTGCTAACATCCAAGTCTATTGGTCACGCTGCTTAACCATGCCAATGTTATCTAACTTATTTGTATATTAAGTGTATTTTGGAATAAAGATAGTCGATATCACTCCAATATTATTATTGACAAACGCCATCTTTAATCGCAAACAAACTCCCGAACCATGTTTAGCATTTTTTGTGAATTCTGCTGATATGATAACAGACTTATTGAACTGCGAGTAAAATCTACAAATACCTATTAATAGTTAGGTATATATTTATATTCCTAGAAATAGCGTAGGACTTTAAGATATAATATACGCAGTAAATTATTTATTATTATTAGTAACATGAAATGTCACTGACCATTATTAATTGATAAAAGATTGATGATGGGCAGCAGCGTCATCATAGTGGACACGTTACTGCGATCTCCAATCCGCTTGCCCATCGTGACGATTATGAGCATTTACCTCCTAATGCGTCTACACGCATTGTTGTTAATAGGAGAGGCCTACGTCCAGCAGTGGACTTTCATAGGCTGATGATGATGATGATGATTAGTAATTTAAGTTATATAAAGAAGTCAATGTTTTGGGTCAATCATTTACAAATTAACCTAATATAATTAAGGTTTATAATTAATTTAATTAAGTTTGTGAGTACTAAGCGACATTATGTACAGTAGATACCTGTAGGTATTATAATACCTAGTAGACTTAAATACATTGAATATAAACTAATAAATAAACAATTTGGATATAAGTAGGTAGATTTAGTTTACCAAGCTGGTTATCTTACCGGTTTCACAATATTCATAGATTTCTTGAAATTTTTGTTATGATCACTTATAACTAGCTCGTTATAAGTACGAGTCAGGCTCGTTGTTTCATCACCAACACAAATATCTGATCATTGGTGAACTCTATGGTCTTAGTAATAAGGTTCACGAGTAACCTGATGGTGTTCGAAGAAACGTGTTGAGCATTTCGTGGTATTTGAGAAAAGTGACGTTTATGTCTGGAACCGGTCCCCAGGGCATAGCATGTTTACCGAGAGTTTACATTCAATTAGCCGTCTCTTAAATCTTTTAACGAACCTGACTATTATAAAATGTATTTTACAATGTATATAGGTACTCCGAAAGTGCGCCTTTTAAGTGCTAAATTTCATTCTTTGTGCATAAGGTTACCCCTTATGCACAAAGGGCGAAATTTAGTCCTCGTGCGAATTTTCCATAGAACTTTTCTGCATGGTTTAATTTAATACTGCCGAGATTTTATTTCCTTCCATATCGCATTGGCAAACTATTGTATGATATTTATTTTTAAAATGTAGGCTGTTTTCTTTAATCCATGTCGGTTTCAAATATTCACTTTGTGTTTTTAGATGATTCACCAACATTCGTCCTGTAAAACCCACTTTCAACTTTTGTATCTTAAATAACTATTACCTATCAAAAGGTCATCTAGAATACTTATTTGTTTATAAATGTTGAAAAAAACCTGTCAGCCTACCCTTTCAATATGGGAAGAAAATATTATAGCATGTGATTTAATAATCTAAAAAATAAGTAATTATATTACTCCCTTGAAAATTATGGGGTTTACATTAATGATTTACAAAGTTTTCCATAAATATAAGAATAAGAATGGTTTATTATTATTTGGTGGCATACAATACAAAACAATAAATACAAGTATCAAACAGTAAGGATTTGAACACCAAAAAGGCTGCCACTCAGCATGTGTCGTGTCAGATGACACGACGCTGGTTTTCAGGGCAACCGAGCTAAAAAGTGAAAAATAAAGATAACTAGAAAAATAGGTAAAACAGTAACAAGAGTCGGTAAATGTGTACAATGTAGAAGATAAACATAATATGGCTTTGAACCCTAAATTATCTAAAAATTAAGTATTTAAGAACCGGTCTGGCAATTTGGCACGAGTCTTTTACATTCCACGAGCGATACAGTTTGAGCATCAATTTTCTACACGCCATGCTAGCATTTGATTTAAGTTTTGCGCATTTAATAAACGTGGTAGAAGAGAGGGAGATAAAAATGTTTAAACGTTAGTTTAAAATCGTAAACGAAAATACAGTCTAATAATGGGGCCCGTTTCTCGAAAGCTTGTAACTTGTGATACAAGTGTGGGAGTCTCTTTTTAACACTATGAATTAGATAAGGACTTGTCTCTGATAAAATGTATCGTGTACAGTCGTTCAAAAATACATAAAAGCATCTTTAATGCCATAATGATAGAGGCATGTTCAGATATTTTTGAATGCTTCGAACGATGCGATATATCTGTACAATATCCCATGAGTTTGACTGAAAAACAAATCCGCCTTTTTAAAATATAGCAACTTATAGTTAAAAGCGGTGGTGGCTCAGTGGTTTAGATGTATGACTTTTAATCCGGAGGTTGTGGGTTCAAATCCTGGCTCGTACCAATGAGTTTTTCCGAAACTTATGTACGGAATACGGAATATCAGATGATATTTACCATTAGCTTTCGGTGAAGGAAAACATCGTGAGGAAACCTGCATACATCCGCGAAGACAAAGGTGTATGTGTAGTTCCCAAGTTTCCCAACCCGCTTAGAGCCAGCGCACTGAAAAAAATAATTTGTTAATGGTAACCGAACTTTCGTCAACCTGTAACTTAAAAAAAGTGACGAGCGAAGTAAGGCAATATCTTACCAAAATCAGTTCGGTTAATTTTCTACTAAACAATTGATGTTGCGTATTGCTAAACAATATTAGTTACATCGTGTGAAAACTGTCTGTTGTATATTACCATAAGTTTAGTTATATTTAGTTTACAATTCAGTTATTGTAGACGTGCTGTATGTTGATAACAAATTTACTGTTTGTCAAAATCTTACTGAATTCACAACTTACTTTAATCAAATTTTCTGCTACACCTAAACCAACTGGCTCAGTAATGTTTAACATAACTTTTTTGTTACCTATAACCAATTTAGAGTATTATTTTAAGCAATTTGTTTCATTATATTTAACCAAATTATTTGCCTGCATGTAACCAAACGAATAGGTTGTACACGACAAAAATACGTTGTTCATATACAGCCAAATGTTTATTTATTTTGACCAAATAGTTTGCCTACTTCTAACCAAATGAATAGGTTATACATGGCAAAAATACGTGGATCATAATATATACAGACAAATATCAAATGAGTTGTAAATAGGGCTCACTGCCTGTATAAAATCCAGTACGTCTCATCGTCACCTTTCTTACCCCCTGGGTGATGAGACGTACTGGATTTTATACAGGCAGTGAGCCCTATTTACAACTCATTTAACTACAAGTAGGGTGTATAAGCCACATCGATGATTACCCAAAAAGAAGTAATACTAAACGAGCAAAAAAAGAAACATTTATTTTAATTAACTTTATTAATTGTAATAATAGAAATATTCATAGTCATTTATAAGAACGGTATAGTAATCAAAATAATCAATCAATCAATAATACAATCGCGAGCAAAAGTAGTTTTTGCATCACTTTATAGGTTTTCATTGCACCGAGTATCTTTGTAAACCAATTTATTTTTCTAAATTATTTTACGAATAATTCCATTATTTTGTTTGATATATTAGCTTCAGAGTCTCTTTGATTACAAGGAAAATGAAGAAATTAAAATTATTTGGTTTACAAAGACATGACATGGTTTGAAATGTGCTTATGTAACCTTCTAATCCCCATTCCCGAAGGTAGTCTCCGAGGGTGTCTGCTGGTGGAGGTACAACTTCCATTTTGGAATATTCAAGTAACTTGACATACATATGTCATACGCGTTTGGTTATTTCTATGCTAAGTATTGTCTATATAATGAAGTACGTTTGGTTACACATTGTATTTTATGTGGTTAGATAAAGCGAATGGTCTGCTAGAGTAGCAAACCCGTATTTGGTTTTACTCTACTAGACAAAACGGGTTATATGTAACAAAAATATGTATTATAATAGCAAATCATTGTTGAGTTAAATCTAAACAATTTTATGTTATGGATAATAACATCGTCTTTGTTAGAAGCTAGGACTTGGTTTTTGTTGCATATTGTCAATGCTTAATCTTAAATTAGACCAAGCGGTTTATTTACATGTGAACACTTGAATTTGTTTACTGTTTTAATGTAAGACGTATACAAGCATTTATTTACGAATAGCCCAACTTAGAATAACATTATCCGTTTGGTTTTTAATACGCAAACCTGTTTGTTAATAGAAATTAACTTTAGTAACGCCATACCGAATTATGGTTAATGATGAAATAGCCAAAGTAGTTCAGTTAAATATTTTTTTCAGTGCGTGGGGACTATAGCCCAATCCCTCTCATATATGAGAGGAGGCCTGTGCCCAGCAATGGTACATTATTATATATTTATTATAACTTATAGTTGCATTCTGATCACGTTTTAGCACGGTCTACTACTTAAAAGCCCATGGACGTGTATGTAAATTATATCTAAATTTTACGTAGTAGACGTTGATGTACCCACAATTTATGATAAAATTGATAAATGAAGACTTAATTGGTAAGGTCTTGGTGTGTTGAAGACGTTATCAGACCCATTTCGTTATCGCTATCAAAGTCAACGACACCGAACGGGCTATCGTTGTTTGAACACACGGACAAACATAGCTACGAGTGTTTTGGGTCGTTACGTGTTTGCTCAAAAACGCTTATTTGAGTCTTGGGGCAATTAATTATCTTGCTCATTATTTGGATCTCTAGAGACAATGTTAATAAAAATATGTAAATAATTTACTCGCTTCAAATAGGTGAAAGGACTCAATATCTTTAACATTTTTTTAGAGCTAACTAGTTAACCGAACATGTACTTAGGTACCAAGTACCAACGTGTAAAAAGTTATAAGTCAGCTTCCAGGGTGCTTAGACAAGTTGCCAATCGCTAACGCTTAATCGTAAACGAAAAGCAGCTAACTGTCTTTGTCGCACTAATATAGAGTGACAGAGAGGGAAAACTACGATACGCTAATAAGCGTTAGCAATTGGCAACTTGGCTAACCATCCAGATAGGAAACTTTCAAACTGAATTATTTTCAGTTTTAATCATTAATGAGGAGACTTTGTGTAAAAACTGAGTCAATAATATAATAATTATACTAAATCGAAGATATTCTACTTAGTTTTGGACCATAGTTGGGAGCTTTGGACTATAGTTGGTTAGTTTTATATATCAATAATATTAACCAAAAAATGTATGTGAACTTCAGGTTTAAGGTTTTAAGTTGGTGTTAAAACCAAGATTTTGTTCTGATTTTTTCTACTTCCAACTGAAAAGTGGCGTACTATTTTTAGGCTGTACCTACATACTCGCATAGAGATAATTACTTAAATCATATCAAAAGCTTGGATTGGACCGGCGGTGTTACTAAAAGTTTGTACTTTCGGATGTCGTAAGAGCCGACTATATAAGGAATTGAAGTGTCACCGGCCATTCTTTGATAGAAGATTGATGATGGGCAGCAGCGTCATCATAGTGGACTGGACACATTACTGCGATATTCCATCCGCTTGTCCAGCGTGGCGATTATGGACATTTACCTCCTAACGCGTATACATATACGCATGATATAGGCTGATGATGTGATAAAGAGATAAAATTAATTTTCAGACAGCATTACAAAGGTTTCGCAATGAATACAACTTCTCCTCGGCACATTGACTATTGAGGGGTAAATAAATATCATAGTAAATTTCTGAAGTGCTTACTATTAAGGTGATTGTCCGATAATTGATAATAGCTGTTAGCGATAAGCCACTAAGGTACTTATACTTAATCTGCACTTATGAAATAACCGTTACATTTCATTTCTGTCTGTTATTATCAATACCAAGGTAGTAAATGTTTTTTTAATAGACACTATTTTTTATGGTATGTGACTAATGGTTGGTTGAGTAGATACCTATTTAATACCTAGTGTACGAGTAATTATAATTACAGTAACACATAATATTTATTTTCTATATCATAGGATAATATCATTAATATCTTACACAAAATCGTTGCCGTCTCACAGTAAGCTCAATAAAATTAAAGCTGGTGTGGTGCGTATCAAAAAAAAACCATGATTAAAGGAACAAACATTTGGGAAAACTCTATGTGTAAGTTTTTAGTAAAAAGTCCCACTTTGTCGCTGGCCATAAAAACGAGATTTACTTGTATCTTCATATGAATAAATCGACAAAGCGGCTTTATGGCAAACGACAAAGTGGGACGTTTTACTAAACTCACACACATTTATTTAATTTTACCTACGACATTACGAATATGCTCCAATGGTCGCTTAAAGAAATGATCTTTCGAATACGAGTAGGTAGCATCCTACGTCCTACAATCTATGAATCCAAAGAGTTAAATGCTTAAACTAGGTACGGTATTAAAGCACAGTATGGTAAATAGTACTACAGTGAATATTGTCTAGTAGTTGAGTTAGTATGTATGTTTTTTTTGACGAAACTTTTTTCACTTTAATTTGTTTTGACTTTAAATATCTTTAATCGCTTTCATAACTCTTCTCTAGCCCTTTTTATGTCGAGAAATGCAACATAACTACGTTTACTCAGAAGTCAGACTCGCTCTGATCTCATCTAGGGAAAGGTTCTTAGAAACCATCCCTCTGCGCGTGTGACTGAGACGGAGATGTGCGCAGGCGCATGAGCAAGTGAGACGCCGCAACTGGATTGCCTTCGGAGCCTGTACGCCTGTATGCTTCACTATGTATACATATACGTGAGCTGTTATGTGTATGTATGTAATAATCGTTAAGGCTGGTCCTTACTTAACTTTAGATGTGTTGATAATCATTACTGATGATTGCTGGCGATTATTATAAAATTTATTGAGTGTTCATATTGCCCCTGGTTATTGATTATCTGAGAGTAACAAATACCTTTTTGTGCTATTTTTTTGATTAAAAATTCAATTTTTTTTGATAAAAATACCAATATCAAATAATACTTTAAATAGGAACTGCAATGGGCCAGCGCCTAAATACTTTAAGCTACTCAGCCGAAGTGACATATTCATAAATTTAAATCTCGGTTTATGTTTATATCTAGATAAACATAATACTTAAAACTCAGCACATATTTACTGTGCAGTAACCTAGAAGCCTCATTTCTTAAGCTTGTGCACGCAAATTATGTCATAGTTTACCGAAACTTATCATCGAGCTGTTGAAATGTAGGATTTTATTCATAGTGCTGTCGAGTAAGTTTTAACTAGAACCAGTATTAGTTCACCCTTATTTCTAGTTGCTGTTACGGATATGGAGGTATCAGTGAGCCTGGTTGGACTATGAGTTAGTCTCACCTGCGCTTTACAGCTAACCAATAGGAAACACTGTGACATGACGTCACTCCGTCCCACGACAGTGTTAACTTTTGCCCACACTTGCATCCGAATCGTATGAACCCTATTACCGGTCATTAAAGTTCAATATAGGATACTATTTTTAATCCAAACGAGGCACGCGTCGATTGCGACATGCATGTAGCAATCGCAGTTGTGATTCCTATATCGAAATACGGGCAACTTGTGGCTTTATGTAGTATAGGTTAGAGGTAATATTCGCATGTATTAATCCGCCAAAAAGTGAGGATCGCCCAGCCAACTAAGCCTACACGATATTAAGCAACTGCATTATAAAATAATACAACCGAGTACAAATGAGAGCTAGTAGACACGATTTGGTTAGAAACTGAGGTTCTATTATATTTGATAGCTTAAAGCGACATCGTAATGGGTTACTGTGGGTGTATTTATTCAATATTAAAGGCTTTTGAAGTGGAGGCGAAGGTAAAGTGTCAAAGGCTATGATGGTACATCCGGCCCTTCGAAGAGCTCTTAATGAATGGCGTGGATGTGGGCTGAACAGTAACAATACTAACAAACATCGTAGAATACAAGTTCATTTAGTGTATGAAGATGTGCCTGCGTCTATTCGACCCACAAACAAACTAAGCTCGATTTAGTTCTTACCTACATTCGCTTAACTAGTCGAAACTTTACAATGAGTGAAAATGACTATAGAGTCTATAGTCTATACTCACTCTATAGTCTTTACAACTCTCATTGTAAAGTTTCGACTATTTAAGCGAATGTAAGAAGTCTACAGACTAAAGACTCTATAGTCTATACTCTCATTGTAAAGTTTCGACTAGTTAAGCGAATGTAAGAACTAAATCGAGCTTAGTTTGTTTGTGGGTCGATTAGTAGTAGTAATATTTTCATTTGTATGACTATCTTTCGTGACATAATAGATGTGATCGTGATTTTTGCTTTGATATGCGATTGTATTAAAACTGTATCATTTTTTTAATTACCTCTAAGTAAGTTTTCTACTTATTAATTATTTAATAAATAAATGTGACTTGAGAGATAAATAGGTAATCCGCTTACTCGTATACATAATACCTACATGTGTAGGATGATTAGCGGTAGGATTCTAAATGACTACTTATTTATTAATGGATTCAATGGCCCGTTTCACTTAGCATAAGGTTGAGATCAAAAGCATAAAAATCTAAATCATCGTATTAATATACGATACGGTACTAACAATGTGTTCCAAATGGGTGCGCGAGCGTTGTCGAATGGCTCTAATTCTCAATTGATGTCTCGGGTTCCGATCGTCACGAAACGTGATTCGTTGATTTCGCAGAGTAGGGGATAGAACAGCGAATGCTCTTTTGGTCTGCATGCACCTTTAGAAACTAGTGTCGAAAGTTAGTCATACAATCTATGTGATATAAACAACTTCGGCAATAATAAAAGTAGGTAAATTTAAAAGATATATTATGTAGGTTAGTACATATTGTTGATCGCTCATAGAAAATTTGAATTAGTCGCCCTTTTTCTGCGCCAAAAGTTGAGAAACAAAATTTAACTACGCAACTCAAACATCTTTTCACCACACTGCTCGTAAACACGCTGTTTGTCCTTCAATTTCAGAGCGCAAAACTGTGTTTTAATCTCTAGAGGTTAAAGTATTTTTTTTTATCTTCTGGATAGACTAAAGCTGATTTGTTTATTTTTGGATTTTTTCTTCTAATTTGTTATGTTTGAGTTTTATTTCGCATGTTTCCTCGCTTTATACTTCGTTTTTTTTAGCATTAGAAAGACCTATGCAGAACGAGATATAAGGTTTTTTTTACAGGCAAATTCTGCGGATCGAACAGTAAATACGAGTTATTAAATATCACGAATTTATTATCATGCTTTATTAATACACATTACTCAGTGTTGTGAACAGATAAGAAACAAAATGTTAGTTAATTTATATTCTAAGATGAAAAGATAATAATTTTAATAAATTGCGTTTGCAATTTTTCATGGAAAGGTTGTACATTAAAAAACCTAAAGAGGCAGAGTTCTCACACAATTTTAAAATGTCACTGTCTGTCATTCGACTTCATATTGTTGTCGGTTGAGTCGGTTGTGTTTTATATTGCTGTTAGCTTACTTAAACATTGTTATTATCGTTTTTGTTCAATTTCGTTATTAATTGTTGATCTATTTAGATATTTTGTTTGTTGGTGCACATTTCAAATGGATGAAAGCAAAATCCTGTGACTACCAGTGAAAAGCGGATGGTGGTGAATATTTACAAATTAAGAAATGTGCCATAGAAAGCAATATCCCACTAAATCGGAACGTGTGAAAAAGACTGCTGAGACTGCTGGCATATCGTTGGCTACGGTATATAACATTTTAAAAGAATATATTTTTTTAAATGAAATTAGATAATGTAATAGATAACACTGTGGAAAAAAATATTATAAACGTTGGTGGTTCCGAGTCCTCGGACTCTTCCACTGACAGTGAATAAAACTATGTATGTCATCTGAGTTTTATTTTCTAATTTGTTACCAAATTCAAACTACATTAGAGCGTCCCAGACCGCCTATAATGGCGACAAATACTAAACGACGTTGCCGATGCGTAGGGTTGTCTTAGTATTGTTATCTGCTCAGTCTTTGACTGAATATACAAACGATACTCCTCCTGGAGTATGTGTGGCTGCTCCCGTGTTTCCGCTACTGCAGCTGTGGCCGGGTCGCATCCCACAAGGCTGGGACGGTCGTTGCACCGTCATTTGGGGACGGTGTTGAGAGGCTGTTGAAGGAAGATTTGCCATGGGCATGGCGAGAGAGGAAATGATTTTGGTGATGATGATGCGGTAAAGGCAAGTTAAGGCAAGGCAAAGTTCGATCTGAGAGAGATCTGAAAAGGAAGACAGATGGAGAGTGAGAGAGGCCGGTGCTCGATGCTCGATGCGCGGCTGTCGACTCAGTCTTTATGACACCGTGTCCGCTTTTATACCGATAGTTTTAATCCTTAAATGCATGACTTTTAAAAGTATTGGGAGTACATAATGTAAGCCAGATTAAATATGCAAATATTGTTAAATTTAATTTAGACTGTAAACTTCATTAAATTCAGTAAATGTAAAATCGGTACGATATTAGTTACAAATAAAAAAAATACTTTGTTAAAAACCGCCAAACACTAAACGAAAACTTTCAATATATTTCTTTTTTATAAATTGCCGCCATCTTGCTTATAAAACACTTATAACTTTTTTTTAAATACAGTTTTGCCAACAAATTAATAATAAATGTGAAAACTATGCGTTCAGCTATCGGTAAATATCAAATGATATGTATATACATAAGTTCCGAGAAATTCAGTGGTATCGGCCGAAATCGAAGAAGGAAGGTTTACGACCACTGCTTCTTTGTTCACCCGTTTGACAGATAATTCTAATCTTAAATAAAACGAAGTATAGTGTGGTGAAAAATGTTGTGTTTTACTCGGCAGCAAAGCTTGTTCAACTCTCGTGCCTTAAAACCCTCGCATCGCTCAAAATTCCATTTCATGAACCACTCGCTGGACTCGTGGTTCAAATTCTGGAATGTTTCGCTTGCTCGGGTTTCAATATTTGCAATAGAGTTTAACAATCACTTTGCTCCCTAGTAAAGCAAATAACTATTACGTTAAATTTTGATTTCGTTAAAGGCCTTCAATTTTTTTTGTAATGGACTGATAGGTACTAGTAGAACTCTATAATAAATAAATAAAAAAGCATTTATTTCCATTCATCTTAAACGAAGTACAAATCTCTTTTGTAAAGAAGAAAAATATGTATTGACAAGAAAAAAAACCAGTAAAAAAGTATGGAAATTACATACTTTCCAACATACTTTCCAAATCAAACCTAACTCCTTAACAGATTTTTTTTGCATTGCATTGCATTTATCCCTTAAAATCGCCTTAGAAGTAGATGCTACAAGTAGATAGTAAAAACCTTTCGCTTGCCTTTATAATATTTAACTTTTTTATTATTTTGTCGAAAGTTATATTTTGTACAATTAAGTGTTTACTACTACTTGTACTAAAACCTGTGCTACCCAATGTTTAATCCCATCATCAGCATTTCGAAATATCAATTTTTAATTTAAAGGCTTCTATTTTCTGCAGCAGTCTATACAAATGTGGTACATGGTTTTACCTTGTTGTCTTTATTAATTATTTCTAACAGAGTTAATTCTCGATATAACAAAGAGTAATAATCCAGAGAAGACTAATATCGGGTACTTATTGACACGGCTTTACTCGTACATCAAGCGCTGCACATACATCATACGACAGAACTCTTAACTAATGTTTCTCCATCCACAAATTAATGTACCCCTTTCAAAGTATCACTTATCCTTTCGGCATGCCATAAAATATGAACACAAATAACGAATACCTTATTACAAAGTGTTAAATGCTCTTTTTGACCGCCTTATAAGATACATGCATTGATTTATTACCAGCCAGTCCTTTAAAAAACAAGATAAGTTTGGTTATAAACTGTTTGTTTTCTTTTCTTGTTTACCGTAAGCTTTGTCTTTTTACAAAGTTACAGGTGCTGTCAAGAGGGGCGTTGATGAGAGCGTTCTGGGATGAGAGTGTGAGCACGACGTTAGTTATATTTTCGGTCGTCGGCAAAGTTAAGTTTGTCTTGTATTTCGTAATACGGCACGCGCCTCGGCCCACGTGACACTTTCTTTAGGAAATAATCCGACCCCCCCTTGACCCCTCTGACCCTTTCTGTGGGATTAATGGTATGGTGCAAGTATTGATTTCAATTCTTAATCTTCTCGGGAATTGTAGTTATTTGCAAGCCAATGTAAATACATAATAGAATACACAAAAACAATCTGCTGAAATAGTATACTGTATTGTTAAAACCATTTGCTATTTGAATTAACCTACCGACAAAGCAAATAAAATATGTTGTTTAATAAAATAAAATAATATTGATTGCCGAGAGGTTGAAATTTTCATTTAAAAAATAATAAATACTTAATAATAAAACCGAACAGATGTATTGCACTTTCTTTTTCCTTTAGCTTTTAACAGAAACATCCGAATTCATATTGCTGTAGCAAAGAAGTTCAGTAATCATTGCATTCATTGCACTGAAGGTGATAGAGACAGACATATAAATTTGGACGTTACCGCGAAAGTAACCTATTACGATTTAGTATAACCGCAAACTTCGTACTTGACAAGCATTTGTCTTTGTCACTCCAACATATAGTGTGACAGACTGACGCTTATAATTTGTCAGTTTCGAAGTTCGCGGTAGCCAGGCCTTCTACCGCGAAAATCGAAATTCGTAAATTTCGAATATTTTTCTCTGTCACTCAAACGAAGGCGTCATTAGAGTGAGAGAGACAAATCCTCGAAATTTACGAAATTCGATTTTCGCGGTAGGGCCGCTGCGAACAATGAAGTTCGCAAAATTCGGGGTCTTTTCTCTATCACTCTAATGAGGCCTTCATTAGAGCCAGTTTGTCAGCCTCCGTAGCCTAGTTCCAGGTTCCGGGTTCGATCCCGGCGAGGGGATTATTTGTGTATTTATTTATCACAAATATTTGTTCCTGGGTCATGGCTGTCTATGTATTTAACCCTTAAATGCATAGTAATGTATATATGCATCATCTATTCTCGACTCTAT
>JALPQI010021909.1:0-22051 GCA_025490895.1 Thaumatotibia leucotreta
GTCGTTTGCACTTCAAGAATCAACTTCATCCCGTCTAGTTAGCGACCCGCTGTGCCCCGCAACTATTTATATTCTACCACTTTGCCCAATATTGGAGTAGTTTATTCTGCCTGACTCACTTTGGACGGATTCGGACTATTCTACTATTGTTACAGCAGCTTGTTAGTGGCTATTGTTCTGAAAAGTAATTATTACTATACTTTGTACTGCTGTATAATAATCACATCTAAAATAATTACAAATGACATACAACAACAGCACATGGTGAGTCTCATAATATCCTAGAGTTGACGCATAAGCCAATATGTCATTGTCTGAATTAAGCCGAGACATTTAGGACTACTGTCTGTGTATTTAGTATTGTATACAGTGTGTTACCATCATGCGGAATTTTATGAATTACTAGCAATAGTTTTCGAGCAGGTAAGTCCTAAATAGGTCAAATTTAGGTACCGTAACCATATCATTAATTTTATTTCCTTCTAATAGTCAATGTAACGTATGTATTTCTTAGTAATCAAACGGTGCGAGTGGCCGCGATCTGTCACTGTTAGATAATTAACGGTAAATTTTATAATTTTTAAGTCTCAATTACCTTTTCTTAGAAAGCTACGGTTCGCTTGAAAAGCTGCATCGGTTTGCAATAAAAGGTTGCATAATGATTACTGGCCGTGTGGTGACGGCAGTAAGAATACATTTGTTACCACCCAACTCCTCCTGCGGGTGTCGTAAGAGTCGACTAAGTGATTGAAGTGTAACTGACCATTATTTGACAAAATATTGATGATGGGCAGCAGCGTCATCATAGTGGACACGTTACTGCGATCGCCAATCCGCTTGCCCAGCGTGGCGATTATGGGCATTTAACTCCTAATGCGTCTATACGCATAGTTAATAGGAGAGGCCTACATCCAGCAGTGGACTATCATAGGCTGATGATGAAGATGATAATTACCGTAAACTGGAGTTACATTGATCAATTTTAAAGTTTAAACATCAATATCTTCTAAAATTGGGCGTAAAAAATCTAAAAATAAAATAGTAACATCAACTTTTTGTTATCTTTCTCGGTAAAAAAACTTGAAACGATACTTTAAAAATGTATGAAGATAGAAAAATAAAACGTTGTGATCAAAGTTAAACTGACATTGGGGTTACTTTGATACCTTATGTTTTTTTAGGGTAATTGAATGCAAACCCTTACAGGAGTAATTTCTCCTAAGAAAATAAATAAATCCGTTCGCAGTATCAAAAGTAACAACAATTTACGTCGTTTTGGGGTTATTTTGATCAAATATTTGTGATCAAAGTAACCCCGAAATATAATAAAAAAACTTCAGTATTCTACTTTATTAAAAACAAAAATCAAACATCGAAGAGTTAACAATCTTCTTATAAAATAAACAGTCAAATGGATAGACATACCATAACCAACTATACGTAAGATTCTGATCAATTTGACCCCATGTAGGTAATTAAAGACACCCCATTGAATAAAAACAATTGTAATAAGTACTTAGTTTGAATTGAAGACCCCAAAAACGTTATATTTGTATACTTAAACATACTTGTGACAAGTTAATTGTGATTAAGAACCGTTTACCTCACTACCCTTATTGTTGGTTTAGAAGTTATTTTATACACGAAAAATAGCAAAAAGTGTACGTAAATATAAACACGTGATACGCTATTCTAACGACCGTACTCTTCTAAAGTGTCTAAACAATTAATAAGGATTACTATCGTTCTTGCCAGACTTAAAAAAAAATATATTCAGATGCGTTTGGTAACGGAAGATATTCGCGATTAAAAAATAAAAGAAGTTTTTATCAATGTAACCCCAAAGTTCAAAGTAACCCCAGTTTACGGTACTTAATGTGGATTTCAACAAATATTCGAACTCGAGTGTCCATGTTTCATTTACCTTGTTCGCAGACGTAGCCCGCTACGGTGATGCCCAGACCCAACGCAGAGTCCTTATTGAGGTCCACCTGGTAGCTCAGGGTCTCAGGTTCTCCTGTGCCACGTATCGCCATGTCGAGAGGCAGCCTGCATCATAGACCGTACTTAAAATAGAGTGACGGCACCAGAAGTGAACAAGGACCCAATGACATTCATTCTTATTTTAAAGAAGGTTAGAGTCAGGCATTTGTTTTGCAGCAATCAATTTAAAAGCGTAAGTTCTTAGGACTATGATAAAAGTGTCCATCAATGGTGCCTTTCAGCTATAAGGCTGCGTTTCCACCAGACATGTGCGAGGATGTGTTGGCGTACTAATGACACCTATTAATGACTCGAGCGAGGTGTCATTTGTATGGAAACACATCCTCGCACATCTCTGGTGGAAACGCAGCCTAAGTGTCCCAAATTTCAGAATTGCTTAGTTCAGAGGAGGTGTCATTTAGAAAAGTTATCAGAAAATTTATTGTCAAATTAAGTAAATTTTCACCATCAGTCAATCGATCTAGGTTAACAAGTTGTGTAAATCTAATCAGGCGATAAATTAAACAAGGCATGAGATTCATAAGTATAATCATGGATTACGAGTTTTTTTTAAAGTTACGCTTTGTTATGACCCCACAGATTTTTTTAAAGTCTTTCGGAGCAATGTAGGTACGAACATTTGTCAATATTGACGAGCCTTTAACTTCAGTATGTTGCTCTACATTGCGTAAAAAATTATTTTCCGACCGGCAAACAGCACATTGCCGGCTGCTGCGCTAAACTATGTTGCCGCCTGCCGGCTCCGTTGAGCAGAAAAATAGTATACATACCTCGGCCGTTAAATAGGAAAGCCTCGAATCACATGTTCACACTTTATCCGAGACTTTTTCCACTTAAACGGCCTTGGCATGTAATCTACTATTCGTACGAATAATTTTGTTGATCTAATTTTAAGTAAAATGTTATCTAAATATACTTATTATGTCCTAAACTAACCTCTGTTAAGAGTTTCGTCCGTGACTTACCCTTCCTATATTTTATCTTCATATGTAATACAATGCAAAAAATCGACGCATCTGACAAGTGCCAGAACTCAGACCCTTTGTGCTTTTAGTATCAGGTGTCACTGAGTAGGTACAAGAGGGTTTTGGAGGCGCACAATAGTGGGGATGGTAAGTGTTGCCCAAACAAGTTTCAATTAAACTTTCAACGTCATTTAAAGTGGCCAACATTTGTGCGAATTCCTAGTCATTAACGTGTAAGTAGGATTTCAAAGCTATAAATCTGCTTAGGTCTGTATTAAAATTACGTGACCTAATTTATTCTAAAATAACCTAGTGATATTATGCCTACAAGCTGACAACAGAGAATCAGTATCTACCTGTATGCTTAGCACATGATTGGCATGTCAGTAGTCAGTATATTGCCGCGAGATAGATTTTCCATCTTGTACTAACTATATGAATAAAAGAGGGATGGATAGTCTATCTCGCGGCGACATATTGTCGTACTAATCCTGTGAAGGCTACTGAAGCCAAAGTTACCTCATAGGCGGTGGTTGCGCGTCCGGTGGGGGTAGGATCAGCGGCGGGGGGCGGGGAGATGGCGCGAGGGCCCCGCGTGGCACCACGGCTACCATTGATGCTACAGGCTGTAACAAAAGGTACGGTTAGGACCTGATAAGAGACCAAAAACTCTTAAAAACCGTAGCGGAAATAGGTAAATACTCTACAGTGCTACGACGTGACAACGAGTAGGTATTATATAAATTGAAAACTATTACCGTAATGTGCTACAAAGCGGAGGACACTTTGGGCATAATGGAATACAATGGACAGTGAATAACATGGATGATGAAGCTTCTCAATAATAGTGGGTCGATTTTGTCGCGCAGAATAACAAAGCTTTGTTCTTCATTGACTATTCTATGTATACTGGATTTTTAATGCCACCACACAAGCATTTTCAATAGTGTGGTCACTTTATAATATTGTGCTTGCTGTGGTTAATTTTTGATAGTGTCACATTAATATTCTGCCTTAGCTTTTCTTTGTCGGATCTCAGTCAACACCAACCACCAATTAGAAAAATAAGGATCAGTTGTTCAGCCATAACGGATAATGGTGACTTGACTGTGGAAACTATGGATGACTAAACCCTGTGATGAAATATCTCCTTGATAATAGTGTGCGAGCGTGAGAAACTGGAGCGACATTTTCGCAAAGAATAAGTAGCTAGGCACTAGCCGGTATGTGACGATATTGACGATGCATGGTAACCTTGTGACATTTACTCTCCCCGATAATACTAGCTGAGAGCGAAAAGACAAGCAAGGGGCACTAGCAGTAAATGTGATGATGGTGGTGATTAACTTACTCTATGATGGAGTCGCTCCTCGATAATAGTAGGTGGAGGTGACACCGGCGCCGCATCTTCGCAAAGAGCACCAAACCCGTCGTGGCCGGCCTCGGCCAACCTCCGCTCGAGCTCCACGGGGTCAGCCAGCAGTCTGGATGGAACCACTGGTGCGGGCGAGGCGCCGAGCGACTGTGAACAATTGGGTTTCTGTCAGCGTTTAAGGATTTAAGAGGAATTTGCAACAGCGTACGCGTCAGCTGCGGAATGAACTAAGTTTTCTTAAGGGACTACAGGATGGGGTTCTTCAATAGGAGTTTACATGATTTAAAGGGTCGGTAACAGGTAAATTACCTATAATTGCAAACATCATCATGGTAGCTGTTTATTATCAGACGGGCGTGAAAATTTGTCACCTTCGTCGTAAAAAAAAAAAGTTTTTGTCATTTTATTGGGTATTAAGGTGCCGATCATATACCTAAGTATCATTACTTCGCAGTCATGATTGGCCACTCGTGTGATTTGCAAATACTTAAGTACTATTATCTTATTTGAACATTACTCGTAATATTAAGAACGTACAGGGAAATGGCTGTAGTCAAATTTTTGAGGTGCGTTTCGACGAGGTAGTTATATAATATGAAAACCTTATTAAATTCGTTTTATTATACGAGCACGTACTTAGTTGACTGAGCATTATCTAAGGCTAATTTAGTGATCCAATACTCTTTTATTCAATTTGTTTTAAATTTAGCACAAAATACCCTTTTTAAACCTCATAAATATTCGAGCTTTGTCCTAAAAATGGACTATTAATAATTCAAAAATTGCGTCGGCACGTTTCAGAGTTTGTTCGCCGACAAAAATATTTCACGGGAAACTCGTTGGTCGCCCGGCGAATGCCAAATAGTTCGAGAAAAAAGTCATAGCGGTATTTTTCACACTTAACCTCGACAGTAAATACCCAGCAAAATGTTGCCTTTGGTCACTACATCGCTGATGTAAATTGGAGGGATCCTTTACGTTTTTTAATACAGAGACCAGGTCCAGACTTCAGAGTTCCATAATGATTTATTGCAGATTACAGTCTAGTCGCCCTATTCTCTAAGCAACTAAGCTATGTTAGAAAAGAAATGAAATTTTCAAACATACATGAGATTGGTTATACAGCGTGGGTATTTGATACGGGCGAATAATTAAT
The DNA here is from genome assembly GCA_025490895.1 of Thaumatotibia leucotreta. NCBI lineage: Eukaryota > Metazoa > Arthropoda > Insecta > Lepidoptera > Tortricidae > Thaumatotibia > Thaumatotibia leucotreta. The sequence continues at coordinate 5,501 of JALPQI010021909.1, forward strand.
CCAGCTATAATATCTGATCCTACGAGTCGTATAAGATAACCATTTCGTTAAATTTTGTTGTTGATTAGGTGTAATGATTTTTCTAAAGTGCAACCCAGCAGCAATGTATGCCGGCCAACTGACATGAGACTCGTATGACGTTTAGATACTTATGTCTACTTCAAGTAATGTGGCTACCAGTGGATGCAATACATTGCGGGCTCAATTATTTTGTATGAAAAAAAAAATACCTTAATTTCTAAAATAAATTTATGTAAATAGGTTCCCTAGGTCCGATAGTAATCGCCACTAAAATATTCGCCCGTATCAAATACACACGCTGTATTTATTCAGATGTTTTCCTCCGTCTTCGAATTTAAATTTAACAATAAAGTTAGTTGTTTTTAAATTTTTCTTTAAAACAACTAATTTCAACCAATTAGGAGGCACACTAAAAGATCAACGCAGATGTCGCTACTGGGAACTGTACCTTGTTTACGTCTCGTGTCAAGTGTGTAGTTGCGATTTTTTCACAAAAGATTACGATTTTCAAGTGAAAATGTACTCTTTTATGACTGTACGCGAGCTTCAAGCTGAGTTTCGAAAGAGAAATGCGACAGTGGCTGGAAAAAAGACTGATTTGGTACAAAGGTAATTAATTAAAACATTTGAGGTTATGTTACATATTTTTAGTGTTAATTTCATGTTTTTACACTCAAGTATGTATTTTCTTTTTAGATTGGAGGCATATGATCGAAACCAAAACTTTGGTGCAAACCTGGATGTTCAGGAAGACCGTTCGTATGCGTGCCCACCCGCTGATACTTTCAGGGATATTAACGCTGATTCGCCTATTCCCAATATCAGCAAACAGGAAATACAGGAATACTTTCAAAGGTATGTTCGTAAATTTGTTTCTTAGCTGTTCGTACTTATTTACTGTTATTGAATATTCATATAAAATATCTCTCTTCATTATTTTCCTACAGATACAACACTCACCCGAAAGGACAACTTCTTTACGAATCTCGTCATCTTGTGACGGCTCGTTACTCGTCCGATGGTACGTACACCTATTTACGTGGACAGTGCAAAGCGAGCATGAAGAGCCTAACGTATGTTGTGGACGTGAAAGTCACTCAAGAAGGTTCTATAGAAGAGTGCCACTGCGAGTGTGCTGCAGGAAGCGGTACAGAGGCAAGTTGCAAGCATGTTGCTGTTTTGTTATTGGGTGCTCATGATATTGTCAACAAAAACTATATACTACTTCATCAAGTTTGCACTCAACAGCTGATGACATTTAAGAGACCTAAAAAGGTTTTTCAAAAATCACCCATTGCTGCACAAAACTTACCCACCAAAAGGATGAAGAGTTGTAATTACGATCCTCTCAAAGAGGAAGATATAATGTGTAATTACGAAGATTATGTGAGAAACTTGGCCATAGGTTATGGAGATACATCTATGCCTATACTGCAAACGTATGAACCGGCAAATCCTCATGCAATTGAATGGGATCACTCATACAGTCAGGAGACTGCATAAGAAAACTTGCTAAAATATTTATATCTTAAGGATATCACTCCCGAGCAGATAAAGGAGGTTGAACAAAAAACTAGAGGACAAGACACATCTTCAGAATGGCATGAAATGCGGTCATGCAGGATTACCGCTAGTATGTTTTATAATGTGAGCCATAGCACTCATATCGGTAAAAAGGCGATAATAGAGAAGATTCTCTCACCAAAGCCAGTGTACACAAGAGCTGTAACTCATGGAAAGATTCATGAACCCATAGCTATTCAAAAATATGAAGCAATGTATGGCTTAGATGTAGAGAAATGCGGATTATTTATTTCCAATGAACACCCATTTCTTGCCGCCTCACCAGATGGGTTACTTGGAGAGGACACTGTCATTGAGGTTAAGTGTCCATATGCTGCAAGACACAGCATAATAACTGAGGTTACAGTAGCATATCTAGAAAGGATCAACGGTAACTTACATTTAAAAAAAAAGGCACCCTTATTATGCTCAGATTCAAGGGCAGCTTTATTGCAGTAAGAGGAAATACTGCAATTTTATTGTATATAAGGTCCTAATTTATTAGATGCAGATATTTTAACACATGATACTTTACATTAAAATAATTAACTTGAAATATAAATTAAGAAATCTTTTCATGTAACTTTTTTGATTTCATTTTCCTAACAAAAAAATCAATTATAATTTCGTCAAGAAAAAATCATCATGTGCATTATCACATGTCACAATAACACTCTGTCTGTCATGTCATCAAACGACACAATCCAACGGAAAATAACATGACATTGACAATTAAGTATTTAATTTATCGATGTGAAGTGGCCAGTTCCATTTAAGTGGTACGTAAAAGAGGTACTAGAATCTGTTCAATGAGTTTTCGTTTAATAATCACATTAACAGGGTGTTTTTACGTAGCAAATTTGTTTTTCCGTTTTCTCCAAAAAAACATCGTAAAAGCTATAATGTTTTACGGTTTAATATACTCCAGAGACCGAGTACTATCAGCTGTAAAAATATCTGCATCTAATAAATTAGGACCTTATATACCTTTCAGGACATGAAAATCTTGTTTATAAACCGGGATGACAGCTATATTAATGAGATGCTCACTGGACTGATAAACTTTTATATTCATGATCTAGAACCTGCAGTATTTAATAAATATATATATAAAGATTATTTATCTTTAATAAAAAAACATTAAAATGTGATTAGCTTTTTTATTTCTTTTTCTTCATTATACATTCCCTAAAATTACAACACATAAAACATACAAAGAATATTTTACTGGCTATTGGAATATAACTATGGTCTAGCTCAGACTTCAATATTTTGTAAGTTATTGTCAATCCAATAATCCTTTCTATGTGGACACGTTTACTTGCAAGTTCTCTGCCTTTTATGATTGACAAACCTGGCAACTGAGACTTTCCTTTTAGAAAAGTTGGTATTTTTACTGTAATGTTTTTATCAGCAAACATGTCCTGAATTGTGAATCCTCTATCTGCTAGTACACTATCACCACTTTGACACTTGGACACTAAACCACTTCGTTCAACTGTTTGTCTGTCACTTATAGACCCCGCATATGCTTGAGAACAATAAGATAGCAATCCACCTGGTGTTGCTCCTACTAATACTTTAAGAGTATTAGCGTGTTTATAACTACTCCAAGAAGCTTGCTGAGATGTAGGATTTTTTGGTTTCTGAACAGTTATTTCAGTGCCATCTAATATCGACTCTCACATTTTTATCATATTCTTTGAAGTGTTTTGGCATGTAGAATTGAGTTAGTTCTTTTGTAGGCCATATATTTATTCTACTCCAGAGTTGGTATATAAAATTTATCCATGTTATAAATATATTTGACACAGTTGTTTCACTTATGTTAAAAAACTTGCTAAGCTCGAAAATGCACTTATTCTGTCTTAGTTTCATCAAAGTAAGGAAAAATTGGTCCTCAGTAGATAGAGTAGTAACATTGCTGCCAAAGTATCTGATCTTGTGTGCCATCGGACTAAGTGTCGAGTAGACAAAATGAAATTTCTTGTATGTCTCAAAGCCTGTATAGAATAGTATGGATTTATCATCATTTTTGTACCTGTTTATTGACCCATATATGTGGTCATGGTCTACTTGAACACTCTTTGATAAATGCTCTGGATCTGTTTGTGCCTTTTGAGCTGGTACTGCAATTTCCACAGTGGTACATATTTCTTCTCGCCCTACATCCGGAATAATGTGGCTCACTATTGGTTCTGTCACTGTCCTCTGTTCCGTTAGTTCATTATCTTCCAAAATAAGCTTTCTTTGACTTCTTTGTTCATAACGTTGTTGACGTTCTAGTGCTGCGGGCGTTACCTCTTCTTTTTTGGTGAAACAGAATATTGATGGCACGGCAGTTTTTTTTAAAAACCTCGCTAGTGGAGCAGCATCTGAAAATTTAAATAAGGTTTTCAAGTGATATCTAGCCATGATTCTTTTGTTGGAGCTGATGGAGTCTGCAGCAAGGACAAGAGTGTTGGGGTGTTTAAATATTTTAATTTGTAGTTACAACTTTACTCACCTGTATATTTACTTTTTCCAAAATAATCTTCTTCTTTAAAATGCAGTGCACATAATCGAGCTGTATTACTTGCCCTAAAATTTTTGATACGCAGAGCATTTTCCCAACGTTTTCTGCGTATGGGGTCCTTAGGAAATAAGTGAATTCCTCTGCTTTTGCAATTCGGTGCACTACATTGAGGCATTCTTGAGAAAAAATGCAAAAGTTTAAAATTACTTATAAAAAATGTATGTGATTTGACAGTTCTTATGTCAATGGCGGGTACAGTTCACTTATGCGACATCTGGCGGGATAAAATGTCAGTTTTCCTCTTAATTTCTCCAAGATCCTATTATCTGTGGTTTCCATCATTGGTTTGGTATCATCAAATCCTGTTTTCTGAATGCAAATTATTGTAAATGAATGAACATTACCAAAAGCGCCATACATGTACAGTTTTTTTTTTTTTATACCACGTCGGTGGCAAACAAGCATATGGCCCGCCTGATGGAAAGCAGTCACCGTAGCCTATGGGCGCTTGCAACCCCAGGGGTGTCACATGCGCGTTGCCGACCCAATAAGAACTTGTACACTCCTCTTTTGAAGAACCCCATACTGTAGTCCAACGGGATAACATGAAGAGATTTTTCGATTTCTCCAAGATCCCATCATCAGACCCTTGGTGCCAACAGGACCATCTTGGGGTTATACACGTTCGATCACAAAAAAATTAAAATCGGTTCACGATTCTCGGAGATATCGGATACCATACATACATACAACAAAAAAAAATTTAGAACCTCTTCCTTTTTTTGAAGTCAAGCCAACAGAACGATAAATTATTTTTGATATAACGGTATCGAATTCAAAGAAGGAACCACATTATGAATGTACATTAGATTTGTTGTCTACTGGTTTCCAAATGCACCTCCTACATTGTTTTTTACTTTTCCATAGGGTTAACTGGTAAATAATGCCTCATGGGTATCATGGAATTAATTTCGGCATTTGTAGATACATTAAACTGTTCTTTAGTGCAATAAAGTTAAAAGAAATAAACCACGCGTTTGCCTTTCCGTTAGTAACGCCATATATATTACATATGCATAGCTCGGTTTTTCCAAGACCTCGCGGACTACAATCAGTTGAAAAGGTACTTACTCAATAATTTAGGAAATATAAGTACGTCTATCTCTTCCATTCCTACATAAAAGCTAAATGACGATGACAAAATTATTGTCAAATTAAGCAAAGCTCGGAGATTGCCACTTGCCACAGTCCTGTGTCGCATAAATCCTTCACATTCATGTTTTCTACTCTCATAAGTCTCATAACGTCCTTTGTGATTTAGAGTGCCCACTCTTGACTTGACCTTCTTCCAACTAAGTACATTGCCGATATTTTCCATTTTATAAGTATACCTAGTCTGATTATAATTATTTATAAGATACAGAGACACAGATTTATTTTCAGAGGGCAGATGTACTCGTAAGAGTTTAGAAAAATAGGTATTTGAGTAAAATTGTTGGAAATTTGCGCGACCTAGAGCTGCGCTAGCTTAACATATAATAAAGGAACAAGCTGCTGCTTTTAATATTCTGGCCGTGGTTTAGATAAACTCTGGCAAAGAAACTGTACGTAGCAATGCGTAATATGTGGCTGTTGTGGTGTTGCAGGCCACCGGTAGGCAAGTTTGATGCTCGTTTGCCATCGATATGGTGAAGAAGTAGGTAAGTAGCGACGCTGGAAAAAGTTAAGTACAGTCACGTCTACATATAAATTATGTAAACGCTTCGGAACTTCTTATTAAGGGAAGAATGTTTAAATATGAATACTGCCAGCATATTTATATAGCCGATCGTACTTACTAATGTACCTCGACAAAATCTGTAATTCCATATTTCATCTAAAACGCAGACATGGGCATAAAATCCCAGTAATGGCAGCCGCACCCCGCTCCACGCGTCTCCGTGTAATGACGTTATGGAACCTTGATGTGGACATAAATGTACATAATACACGACGTATACTTACCTACCTGTTACTACGTTGGTTCCGAGTTCGGTTGAAATGAGACTCGATCTCATTTTGGTCTGGCGCATAATACGAATATCGTAAAATTTCCCGCACAAAAAATATTGGAGGCATCCCAAACAGTCACTTTTAAGTCCATTTCAGAATGAATGAATGTAAGGGAAATTTCCAGAATTTACAGTCTATAAAATGGTTCCTTTCGTAACAGAAATTGAAAGTAAGACAGGAAACGTTTTGCAATGGGGCTGTTTAGAGATATACCTTTTAGCGAAAGATACGAAGAGACATTTTATGAGTGGATGTGGATGGTGGAATATGCGTCCAAACTTCTAGCGGCCTAACAAAGCTGAGAATAGGAACATTGAAACACAAAACGAAACGTAAGTAATATAATGAATGTGAATTATCGTTAAGTACGTAGATCTTTCATATCACGATTGTCGGATTTCCGATCCCAGACCATTAGCAAATGTTTGATAATAGTTTAGGTAGGTAGAGTAAATCCCTTTAATACCATAAAACTTGTCCGGGCATTGGCAAACAGTATGTAGCGTATGTACCGTATGTACCGTATTGAAGGGTCTTAGATGGTGGAGGAGATTTAATTAATAACTTCGGCAATACAAAATCCTCTTGATCCGGGTATTCTTGATTAAATATGGGAGTTGTATGTTAACCACTAAACTACAAATAACAGCAAGGACCCTTTGATATGATTCGTGGATAATATTGAGAAGATAGGACCTATTCAACATGAATCTTTTAAACAGAATATCGATTACTTACATTTTGTCGCACGACCATATACCTAATATCCAAACTATGAATGAACAAGCTGCCAGTAACTAGGTATTACGGACTTTTCTATACATAAAACATAACTAGAATTTATTTTGTATCTCGTCTTATTTCACGGGCTTACAAATTCCGGCAGGTCTTTTAATAGGCTTGCGTGGAAATATAGATCCAACATAATATAATATATTTGCTGTGTTGTACACTAACTAGAATCCATGACGGATACAATAATCGATCTGATACAGTGTTTATGATTAAATGATTATTTATTAGTCTCCTCATGTCACTGCTGGTAATGAACAAATAGCATCCTGTCTTTTCTCAAAGTATTTTAACTTCGTGGAATGGAAACAGTCTCAAAAATTGAGTTATTGATTAAAAATCTGCATTGTCGAATAAAGTGGGAAAACAGTGAAGTTTAAATTATGACTGAGATAAAATATTATTATTAATCTGTTTTAAAACGTAGGCTGATCAATATTTATAATTTTTGTCACAAGCTAAGAGCAAGCTATAAACATTAAATATTACCCTATGATTCAAATCCTAAATGAAATGCAGAGAAAAGGAAGACAGCTAGTAGTATCTTGGTCTTCGTTTTCCTTGAAGAATGTTTATGGCGGCCATGAACTGAAAGACCACGCAAAATAAGTCATGATAATGACCGTCAAACATTTCTTCACTTTGCGTGTACAACTGTTACCGCGTAACTATATCTCGAATACAAAACTGACACGCAAGCCCAAAGCAAACATTACATCACGCATTAATGTGATCTATTGATTTTAGATTATCTGTGCTTGCTATTTAAATGGGCGTAGATAATAATATGTGATTGGGCTTTATCCTGATCAACAAGTCGATTAAGCTGCATGAAATGGGTTGCAGGCTGTCGTTGTCGCACGGTTTTATGTTGTCCATTAAAATCGTCATTATCACCAGCCCTTTAATTACCCACTGTGTTAAAGCAATCGGTTGTTTTAAACACAAAATCCTCGTGAGACTCGTCCGTACTACAATTATATTTCGTATATGAAGAGTTAATCGCTATGGCAGCGCAACTTGCGACTATCTACTTGTTATACGAACTACTCAACCGGGGTTAGAATCCACAACATTATTCTTTGTGGATTAACCAATTGGATGAAAATATTGTTATTGACCTAAAGCTGAAGTGATAAGCATGTCATATTGATAGTGCTTACCTTACAACATTACCGCAAAGAACTTTTAGTCGCGTTATTTCTCGACATACTAAAAGCATAATATATCGTTCGACATTGACATGAAATACCTATATCATCGATTCATTAGGTAGCGCATGCAATGTAATATTTTATTTTATTTTTATAACAAATCTTAATTTTAATTTTACATAATTTTATGTTATTCGGAAAACCAATGGCTAAAATTACTATGACTAAATACAGCTTAAGCTTTCTAACAAATCTTAGTTCATACAAAAAAAATCTTAGTAGGGTAAGTTCTCCAGTGAATGAACAAATCCAGTGAACGAACAAAATACAAGTTTTTTTCCTAAAATAAGTTTTCTGTACATTTCTACTACGCGTTATATTTTTTATTCGGGTAGGAATATTATTTGACAAGTTCTGGTAGCACTCACATCAACTCATATGCATCAGTGTCCAAATGGCGATGATCTAAAGTGGGCACGTTGCGCCGGTTCGTTTTTTATATGGAGGTGTTATAAGGATTGAGGTAAGCTAACGTAGTGTTTAATGTGTTATTGTGAGCGTTTCGTGCATCTCCCAGGTACAGTGCGTGTTTTTTTGAAACCGGAAGGTTATGATCATGCTATTAAAGTATAGTTTAATGTGATTTCGTTTCAAATAGTGGTTTTTAATCCAGTGTTCTATAACTAGAACTCAAAATGGCTTAAAACCTAGTGACCGAACGGGGGAGTTCATTCACTGGAATTGCGTGATTTATTGTTTGTTCCATACCTGACGTTTTAGTAGTTGTAATAAGATTTGGTTTTCTATGAATTGAATAGAAATGTTCTGTCTAGCAAAGGGCCAGTGTTCGAACAATACTTGATATATTCAAATTTTCATGAACTACCGCAAACACAGTTAGTTCATTAATTGGATTGCCAAAACCAGTGAATGAACGAAATCATTTATTTTGTATTTTATCTGGTTTTAAGACATGGAAAGGTAAAAAAAAAACATACAAAGGACTCCAATATGACCAAGAATCTCTCGACAAACCTCTAAAAGCTGTTGCAACTAGTGAACTATCAAGTGCCAGTTTTAATATATCAAAATCAACGCTATTTAAATCACCGAAATTGTCAAAATTCCTGCCACTGAAGAAACAAACATAAACGGATCTTTGGTTAATCAAAAGTATTTAAGTGCTATAATTGATATCGCGAATGAACTCAGTTTACTTTTTAACGAAAGCGACATATAAGGTCACTCTTCAATGGTAACGGAAGAGTCAATTGAACCTTCCCAGAATACGCAGAAATGTGAAACTGTAATTGATGTCGTTTAATTATGTTTATACTTATTATGTCTCATTAAAGTTAAAATTCAATTATCGAATATTACTAGCACTACCAATTAAAAATAGAGTACTTTTTGCATTTTAATACATTATTTTTAAGGTAGTTCATTCATTAGTTTCGTTTGTTCATTTACTAGAATTTTGTGTTCATTCACTGGTGATTTTCCATTTTATCCCCTACAGTCAGCTATAGTTTAAAACTGTGCAGCACTAATGCAAAATAAAATTGATTTTAGTAAACTACAATAGTGGTTTAATCTATAAGAACATTCATATTTAAACTTCATTACTGCTCCCAGCCACAAAAAAAATATTAAGTTGAAAATTTCCTTAAGTGTTCATTCACTGGAGCACTTACCCTATACACCATTTCAAATACCATAGCCCGATACCACTTCAAAGTTTTATGTGGCATCGGGCCATGGTATTTGAAATGGAGTATACATAATATAAATATAGCAATTCAACAAATCGTTAACAGTTTTCCAAAGAGTTTGTAAGCGTAACGAGCATAGTAAGGTTGGATATTAATAACGTTATTAGAGTAAACGAAGCAACGCAGTAGATTAATCAAACTCCCACACAGAACTTGTCAACATTTAAAGGCTCTTATCACAGTCGCTTGCCGACAGCAGACAAGAAGAATGCTATTATTGTGAACTAGAAAATACTTTTTTTCAGGTTCTCCAGTTAAGATAATTCTTCATTTTGTAACTGAGGTTCGTGGTTAATGGGTAATCGTTCCATAAGTTTTTCGACCTTGTAGGCCTTAGCTTGTTCGACATTTTTATCATCTCTCTGGATACTTAGTCGTCAATGTGGGACGCTAGGGTACATCGCTCCCTTTTCACTATTATCAGTCGGCATACATAGGTACCTACTTACTTATCATATCAACTGGATTTTGTGTTTACAGGTTTACTTACAGGCCGTTTCCAATATCAAGAAGTGAGAGTCATTCGTCCATATACCATTACTGACTTGTTTTTTACCTACTTACAAATACAACTCAATTTCAACGTGCTGATTATTTCTGTATAATATCATCACTCTTTATATCGTCTGCTTCAGAAACTTTAAAATTTAAAAAACATTCATCGTGTGGACAGTTAGATTATACTCATGATTGTCATGACTTATACTGATGACTCATGATGATGGGTTTGTTAATTCATTGTTTAGCTAAACATAGTTGTGACTGTCGAAGACAGAACTGTTGGCTGCTCAAGCTCGATAAGCAGGGCTCTAATTAAAGCGTATCATTATGTCACCCCGATAGTCGCGCGATCAACAGTTCATCAATCAATGTCGGCGGCAGCGGAAAAGCTACGCTAGGTGAAGGAAAAACAGTGGCGAAACGTGTACCTTTCAGCCGTATACGATTTGGTGTGGGGTCCGTAGGAAAATTAACTGATTATAGTGTTCTGCAAAGCGACAGAATTGTGTCAAATGCGAGGAAGCACAGACCGTGTGAGATGTTAGATTTTTGTAATCCAAACGAATACATAGAAAATATCAATTATGTTGCTGGTATGAATAAATTATCAGTACACAATAATTTAGATAGCTTGTTTAGTCTTTACTTATTTAGAAGATTAAGTAATGAAAAGAACAGTGGCTAAATATTGCATAAAATCATTTTACAGTATTATATTTAACTATACTACAGTTTCCGTTTCAACTTGGCGGTTTTCAACATTTTCACGTTACGTATACGGTACGTACGGTATACTATGAGTAGGTAGGTATGAGTATATATTTATTTTTTGTCTGATGGTGTGATGCACTTTCCGAGGACTACATACAACTCACAGAGCCGTAATCTAGACAGCTTAAAACTTAATAAATAGATAACATTCTCGTACGTACTTCACAATAAATATTAGTAAATAAGCTTCACTGACTAGATTCCCAAATCACCTTGGTATCAAAGTATATTGTTGCCTTCAGTTAGAAATCCTCATCCTTGAGGTTATGCCGTCGTCCAAGAGAGGTTTTGCAGACCGCTGGCGCCAAATCTCGAAACTGTGCCAAGCTTTTAAGCTAGTTTGATAACTAGGTATTTGCGCGTCCTACATTTCGAAGGAAATATTGGCATTAAGTTTTATCAGTTATCACTGACCAATTTATCTTATTATTGAAATAAGAATTTACAATTCACAAATGTACAATTCTTACCGATATTTTAATTTTGGCATTAATTCATTATCTATCTATGCGTATTGTCTTTGTAAATAAAGAAACGTAGGTAATTAATGGAGTAGGTAATAATTCAATTTTCATACACCTGCAAATAATAATAAATATCTTAGGACATCTTACATAAATCAACCTAGTCCTACGGTAAGGCTTGCAATGTGGATACCAAGCGACGATATTATACATATAATAGATAGATACATACATACTTAAATACATAGACAGCCATGACCAAGGAACAAATATTTGTGATAAATAAATACACAAAATAATGCCTGTCGCAAATAGACACCTACATAACTATGCACTATGCAGAAGTATAATATAACATGAATCTAACAAAAAATAAGCCAATAACTCCAATACCTACTACGGAAGAATCTTAAAATAACTACACAAAATCCTTTTAAGCGATATTTTATTCGTTTTCCTTGTTAGGTGATGATGTGACTTTAGAATTTTCATAAATTCTGTCATTCATTTATACTTGAATGAGACTTAGGTTACTTCTTTAAATACTTTCGTTTTTATATTTTTTCGTTCATAAATTAGTTATACCTCCATTGGCTTGGCATCGCGTCGGTTCCGCCTACGTATCCGGTTCCGGTGTGACGTCACATCCGCGGGCTGACGAATTGTGGAACGACAATTTAAATTCCAATTTCAAAATTAAATTTCCGTTCAGATTTTCGTACTATGAGTTAGGTGGGTAGGTACTTTATTGTACGACTTACGTAATGTGTTCAACATTATAACCCACTATTCTCGAACTGCAATAGCTCAATGAACCGATTCGAAGAGCGCAAATCCGATACGTTCTATTATTTTTCAGTAAGAAAATCTCGAATCTACCAAAAACCTAAAGACAAAAGAGCTGGCGACTTCCTCTCTCAACGCATCAGTGTGTTGCGATACTGCGAGGCATCTTAGCGCTAAGATGCCTCGCACTTAGGTCCAATGCCAGAAGGGCCAAAATTGAACATAGGTTAGGTTATTGAGGTTTAATTTATGTGTATAAATTGTACTTACAGTTTTGAAAATTAAACCATTACATAAGACTATTACGTAGTGATTACGTAAGTACCAGGTGCTTATTAATCCTATTAATCACTAAACCACCTAACAAAATTAACGGATATAAAATACGCAGTGTGTAGCAACTTAAATACTCACTTGTTCATAAACTTAACAAGCCGATAAGTAATGTTTGTCCTTTTCGGTCTAATCAATGTCTATAAGACCAAAAGTAAGGTTACTGAGTGATATATAATTATTTAATCATAAAACAATACATTTATAAAAACAACATTACGTAACAATTTTTTTACACTTAAAATTGCTAAGTTACGACACGTTTATGGATTAACAAATAACACATTTGTGGTCAACTCAGAAAGAAAGCTCCCAGCAGAATTCGAATACGGAACCTCCAGTTTTGTATAAGGTCTACCTAGGTTACGGGGCGGGGGTTGAAATGAAACCTCGGAAAGCTTGTAACAAACCAATAACCGACAGCCATTTAAAACTCCGTCAGGTACGTTGTCACCGTTTCCGGCGCTTCCGGTGTGACTGACGTCACGTCCGGCGGGAACTTAATTACAGCCGGCTAAATAAGGCCGCCTATAATACATGTTTTAGAGCTCATATAGGAGTCGACTGTAAAAAAATTTGGTACATAGGCTTAAGAAAAACAAGAATTTCGTTTAATTACAAAAATCGTTTCAATTGTCACGCAAATTAAATATATGGGTAACTTGGTAAGACAAAAATACATTAGTACATTGTGCATTGATCAAGGGAAGTAAGTACGGAATTACTAACGAGAGAGCTTTTAATGAGTCGAGTTTTTCATCGCCGACAAAAAAAAAGTTTCAAGACAAAAAAATATTAAATGACGTACTGACATTTCTATTTCTCCCTAGGGAATTTCACTTTTCTAATACTCCGGCTATGTATGCAAGCAATGGCGCGCTTAGACAGCAAGTGTGATGAAAAATATTTTACTTTTTCTAAAGCCCTTAACTAAGTTTTTTTTTTCAATCGACCCATAGGATACTTGGGAAATATGTGTTACATGCACCAAACCGTCTGTCAACTTTGAACAGTTCGCAACAAAAACAGAAATAATTAATGTATAGGTAAATACAGACATACTTAATATCCTCGCCGGGATATGAACTCGGAACGTTCAGCTTCGAAGCCGGGATCACTACCAACTAACCTACGGGGGCTGACAAAATGAACAGTAGGTATATTAAAAGAACGCCAAATGATTTCTGAATTAACACCATACGACCTCACAGTCCCAATTGCTCTTTTAAGCAGGTCACTAATGCATTAGCAAACGAAATGAAGCAATTCTCAAAGAACCGCCAGTTCTAAGAGTTGCGTTCTAAGCTGGGAGCTTTCAGTGCCGCGACCTATATTTGCTAATTGGAGGACTTACGACAAAGTTTACTTTGCACTTGGTCAGAAAAGTGTTGAAACCGAATTCAAGAGCATTTCTCGAATAAACGTGTTTCGGACTGTTAGAAGTGCGTTGAATTCCAATTATGCTAAGTATTATGCTCCTAGATTATAAGCAGGTTTTTAATTGAATCAATAAGTACTATTTATTGTTAGTATGCTTTAAGAGTCGCATCGCGTAAATTTATTGTAGTTTCACAAAAATCTGTCTAGTAGGATTCGAAGTCTGAGGGTTTCGTGCCATTTTTGACTACCTATAACTCAAAAATTCAAAAAAAAAATCAAAATTCGTTTATTTATCTATAATGTTTTTATTTGGAATCTCTTAAATCAATAAATACCTATTTAAATCCCTGCATTGGCTCTTTTGCTCCAAAGTCAAATTTAATTCTTAAATTAAATCAACCAAAGTTAAATTAACTCTAGTTGTACAAATAGTTAAGTTAGGAAATTGATTTACGATTATGATTGATTTAGAACATTAATAATAATTTAAGCCAAGCAGGGATCGGAACCGGTGTTTTAGAAATACCTCGAAATATCCCAATATTTTAATAGTTATTTGTTTTACTAGGGAGCAAAGTGATTGTTTAACTCTCGTGCAAATATTGAAACCCGAGCAAGTGAAAGATTCCAGAATTTGAACACGAGCGCAGCGAGTGGTTCATAAAATGGAATCTTGAGCGATGCAAGTGTTTTAAGGCACGAAAGTTGAACAAGCTTTGCTGCCGAGTGAAACACAACATTTTTCACCACACTAAAGCGAGGAAACATGCGAAATAAAACTCAAACATAACAAATTAGAAGGTATTTATTTGCAAGTCCTCAACTTCCAAAAAATAAACAAATCAACAAATAATAAAACAATACGCTCAAATATTTATCTTGGTGTGGCAATGCTTACAAATTCAGGATAATTACAAAATGAGACTTATGTAGTTATTGGCGATTTTTCTGTGATTTTCGGAATTATCCCACTTTCGCATCTCGCAATTACCCCAAAGCCACTTAAGTATGTTAAACTAAGATATCACCAATTTTATCCTTTATCCGACCGAACTTGTTTAAACAAAAAAAAATACTCGGATGCGTTCTGAAATTTGCATAGTGTCAACACTTTCATTTTCCTATTGTTTTTATTTGTCGTATTTTTAGAACTCTTAATTAAAAGCCATTTACAACAAAATGTGGTATTTAATTTGGATTTTAGCATATTGAATATAACATTATTAAAGGTTCATGTGTATGAATCTGTTTGAAACTATTGAGTTTTCGAACGTACTGTCTAGTTCAAACGTCAAAAAGCTTATTGCACTCTCAGGCCGTATAAGTTATTGCTTTAGTCTATCCAGAAGATTAAAAAAAATATACTTTAACCTCTAGAGATTAAAACGCAGTTTTGCGCTTGAAATTGAAGGACAAACAGCGTGTTTACGAGCAGTGTGGTGAAAAATGTTTTATCCTCTTCATGTAGTATCCAATATTTATTATGTAATGAACAATATCGTATTTTTAAAGTACTCCATTAATTATGAATTTATATACCTACCGAAGAACGAAAAAAGAACCGTTCTTTTGTATGGAGCAAATACCGGAATCTGATACTTGCTCGCAAGTGCTATCGAGGTTTTAGAAAATGTTCTGCAAATGAAAGTTCTACGCAATACGCCGGAACAAAATGCGCCCCGTAGGTAATTGGCTCGGTGCGGTAAACCTCCACACGTGGAGGTAATTACAGCGTATGCTGTCTCTTTATTCCGTGCTTTTTCGACGGCTGCCGGGGATTTTATAAAGCTTCCGGGCTTTAAATGAAATAAGATATTCGTTGAACGAGTTCTACGGTAGGTAACAACTAGAAAAGTAAGATTATTAAGTATTAATTGAATATACTCATAAATTACGCAATTTCTAGACACAAAATTGTCCAAGAGAATCCATGAGTTGAAAATACTATAAATCTTGCCAGAAAAAAAAGTACAAAAAACGTGTTCATGCGTTTGTAGTGATAGAATCCAGGGTTGGGCTGATTAACTGTCCTATTGAAAAACATTCGTTTATCTATTGAAATGTAACTGCTTTTCATACCCTGTATGTCATTTTAAATCGTCGATTTAATCAGCTTCATGGATTCCGAAACTCATTCTCATAACATTTAGTAGTATATATTTTTAAGAACAAATGTAAAAAGCGGTGTTGTTGGATAATGGTGCAGAGAGCATTAAAAATCGGGTGACATTATCAACTGACCATAAAAGTAAATATCAACGTATGTTTTGATACTGCATACTATCAATCGCTTCAAGAAGTCCTCTGCTCCCAAAATCAAGCCGAAATTGGGTAAGCTTTAAATGATTTGAGTCAGCAAAGTACCAATAAGCACCCATGGGCAATTTTTACGAAAATATGCCTCTTATTATATAATCTTCGATAAAATTATTAAATTGAAGAGGGGT
>JALPQI010021910.1:0-29033 GCA_025490895.1 Thaumatotibia leucotreta
TTTCCAAAGTCAATTAAAAAAAAGTTTAGAGGTTGTATCCACGGCATGCACAAAAGTGGTCCATACACAAGCACTGAAAATGGCGACTATCCTTTATTCTTGAACACCGTGAGTGTGGCTGTTTACGGGTTTCCAACGTCAATTAAAAAAAAATTACTTTAGTCCCTAGAGATTAATAAAGAGTTTTAGTCCCGATATGCAGGGATTAAAATAACATTTTAAGAGCATGAGAAGTGAAAAGTATTATTACCTGACTACTTTTACGACATTAACATTTTTGGAGTAGGAATATCTTCCGGCTCGTAAGGTGCCGTTTGAAACTGGCACAAAATTATGATACGACCTGGTATTTTCTATTGTTATCGCATTATTGAATCAACATCATTACTCTTATCTAAAGACAGTAGGCATGTGTAATAAAACCTATAAGTACCCTTTTTCAGACGTATTATAAGATGTGCCACTAGCATTTTCATGCTTACCATCAAGAAAGTGGTGTACCACTTTTTTGGTTGACTGTACATAGTAAACGAGGGAATCAACAATCATTATTTTGTTGTTTATTACGTTTATAAATGTTGTCCGTGATAAAAAAAAATATTAACTTAAACAACTACTTTGAAACTTCTTGCTAACTTGTAGATTTCAAAAAATCATATCTCTTTCAAAAATCAATAACACAATATAAATAAAGATGATTCACAAAGAGCAAAGTAAGTTCTTCTCTTCTGTGTACTTTTCAGCTCTTTAAACTTTGCCAAACATGGTTTTTTTTAACGTCATAAAAAGTAAATTCTACAAAAATGGTTTTGTAATTTACTGTTTTTTTAAGTCAAAAGAACTAAATTCAAAAATATTGTTAAAGTTTTCATTTAAAGACTGTTTGAGCTTGTTAATTCAAAAAAAAATACCTGTCTAGACCAAGCGAGCCATCCAATAAAAGCTACTGAACATCACCGAACATTAGCAAAATAACATGAAGTTTTAGAAGTTTGTCATACAATAAGTAATAAAAAATATACATACTGTAATACATACATGTACAAGTACACATATTAAATAGTAAACTAACATATAATAAAAATTCAGTTTCACACATTAAAAAAAAGTTAAAGCAATTTTCATCGACCTCAAAAATCGCTTATTTTTAAACTTCAGACCTATGTTATCTGGCTGTTAGGCTGTTTAAAAATTAAACAACTACGGTTTTATGTAAAGCATACCTATATTATCATCCATGATTTTTTACATACAAATCGGAAAGCATGCAGCGCACCTCATTTGATGATTTCATATGGAATGGCCCTGTTGTATTATTTATTTATTTATTTCCACACTTACATCTATTATGAAATCATCACATACATTATGATCACATATCATCACATATTATCACATACATTATGAATATTTCCTAAAAAATATTGCTACTCGTAGTTTTCAATAAAAAGATACTGCAAGATTGTTTACCTTTTTTTAAGAACCTAAACAAACAGAGTATAGGTATCTGATTTCAGTAAATAAAAAATCGTCGACAATATGTGTAGGTACCCTTATAAATCTTTTTTTCTATATTTTATTCTACCATTTTGTCGGCGTTATTAATATGTATATCTATACAAAAATGCAAAATGTCTACCATCAACGGTCACTGAGCTATGCTGCGGACAGACAGATGGGCAAACGGACATGGCGAAACTATAAGTGTTCCTTGTATAGGTACTACGGAACCTTAAAAAGGGCCTGAACGATATTCAATAAGGCGTGAGTATTTTGTTCTTAAAATAACCACCAATATCAGGAAACTGAGATTGATTACCTACCATCGAAATACCTAATACTTGACATATCACGATATTCAAATCTAATTTCGGAAACACGTGATCTCGGAGAACCCTATTTTTGGCGTTTCGATGGAGCCTGGGATGATTGCGGGCATGTATTATAATTTAATAAGTACGTTTTTAGGGTTCTGATTTCACCAGACGCAGATGGCATACAAGAAAGCTAAGAAGGTACTTACGTGTCTTGTCTTGTTATGATATTCTTTAATAGTACATTGTCCATCAAGGTAGGTAAGTATGCAATTACCAACAAAAGTGTTAGAAGCCCGACGCCATAGGCGGAGGGCTTTTAACGACTCGAGTTAGTATTTCGCTTACCGACCGTGATGCGTACAATGTTTTTCATCACACTTGCCAACAAAAAAAAAGTTTAAGACAAAATATTATTAAATTATGTACTGACATTTCTGTTACTCCCTAGGGATATTCACTTTTCTATTACTCCCGCTATGCATGCAAGTAATAGCGCGCTTAGACAGCAAGTGTGATGAAAAATACTTATGCCTGTATTTCTATCCTTCTCTTTGATTCGCGGTGTGTTTGTCAGTACAGAGGTTCTTAAAATATCTCAAAAATGTTGATCTTTCATATTATTACACTCATTAAAGGTGACTCTAGCTGTACTCGTGTAAGTTCTTACGTAAGTTATAGGGACGGAGCTATATTAAGAAATGAGAGGTGAATATCACTATCTCATTCCTTAGTAGGTATACTCGTAGCCCCGTCCCTATCCTTCTGACACCGAAGCTTTTTATTAAATCACTTGTCCCTACGGACGAATGTACTTTACAAAGTATTAAATAGTTTTAGTTGTACTACACTGCCACATACTGACACATACTGTACTTGACACATTGCCAGTTGAATAACACGCGAACTACATGATTTGTGATGTTTCACTGAAACAAATATTTTTAAATAATATTAGACGGAGGTAATTAACCTATTGCTATGTGGGTATATTTTGTGCTTTATAAAGGACATCAGGGCATTATGCATGAATAGGCAAGGCATATAAATTATACAAAATGTTCAAAATAATAATTTAATAATATTTGTTTTCTATTTTCCGCAAAATACTTCAATTCTAACAAAACATCACATTCATAAAATCGTGTTCTATCCATTCCAGATGTACTTGCAGTGAAATCTTCATCGTCGTGTATGTCTCCATACTAAAAAATATTCAAAATAACTGTCTTGTAACCCTGAAATGAATATATACACTACTTTTAGTATAGCGACCGAAGGCGATTTGTGATTAATTCCGTATACTTATCAGACGAATAACGGACGGAGTGCCTTTGTATATGTTCAAAATATTTACGATTAATTTATTTTATTATACACTTTTTTTTAGTATGGTATATAATATATAAAGAAAATATTATTGTTTACAAGTAATTAAAAACACAACATTGTAACCATTGAATTTGACAAAAATATTTTGAAATTTACTTTACGGCGTCGACCTCGTGACTCCATTGCTGTGAACTCCGTCTTACGTGTTGCAATAACGACGGCCTCTAAACCCAAAATCATTATTGAACCTCAAGGATAATTTATCGCCATTGGTTAAAATCTATTGGTTGCTAGCCAATAAGCATCCATTACTGTTTTAGCGCGAAAATTCCAACACTCGGGATTTAAGACTTTATATAGGTCGGTAGTCCGTTGTTGATACACGCGTTTCAAAGCTTTACGGTGTAGTCTATTTAGCACTTTGTAAAGGACGCGAGGTGTCAGGAGGCAATAACTTACGTAAGAACTTACAGGTGTACGGCTGCTTTTACAGCTTCTATATTTAAGGCCAGGCTTCAATATTTATAAGAATGATTTTCACGAATCTATTGTTATTCCCAAAATAAGTGTAATGTGCGTCCATTTTCCGCTTCCGTAGGTACAAAATGAATAACACGGCAGCTTGTATACCAATCGTCAGTCGAATCTAAAAAAAAAGTAAACAAATACGGCTGACTTTCCGTAGCATTTCCCGTCTTTGACACATATCTTGAAACACGTTCGCAGATATAATCATTTTTTCATCATACTTGCTGTCTAAGCTCGCCATTGCTTGCGCGCGTAGCGGGAGTAATAGAAAAGTGAAATTCCCTAGGGAGTAATAGAAATGTCAGTACGTCATTTAATAATATTATGTCTTAAAACTTATTTTTTGGTTGGCAAGTGTGATGAAAAACATTGTATGCATCACGGTCGGTAAGCGGAATACTAACTCGAGTCATAAAAGCCGTCCGCCTAACGGCGTCGGGCTTCTAACACTCTCGTTAGTAATTTCGTACTTACCTCCCTTGATGCACAATGTACTATTACGTTAAAACAAATAAATAGGTACCAATTATTTTGACAAAAAAGTTAGAAGATTTTGACTTCGTAATAAAACCAACATAGTTTTATTACGAATTTAAAATCTTCTAATTCAAATTAAATAATTCGTGAGAGATAATGGAATAATTAATGCAAGTTTTTAGGTTTATTTATATTTTTATTAGATTCTGCTGCCGATTGGTATAGTTTTCTGACACTTCCGATCTGCCACATTTTCCTTGTAGCGAGATTTTTCTTTTTCGGAGTAAGTAGGTTGGTACATTAATGATATCAATCGGTGTAGAAAAAAACATACGTCACGTGCTACAGGGTCAACGACAGAGGCTTTTGTCGAGAGCGTTTATATGGGACAATACTGATAACCCGATTATACCTGGGTGCTTAGACAAGTTGTCAATCGCTAACGTTTAATCGTCAATCGTAAACGAAAGGCAGCTAACTGTCTTTATCGCACTAAATATGAAAGAGTGACAGAGAGGGAAAACTACGATACGCTACTAAGCGTTATGGCCTGGCCACGACATTGGTCTAAGGCGACCAGCGGCGAGCGAATCCATGAGTTGGAGCGGGATGCCGATATGGGTACTTCCTCTCGCACGTATGGTTTTCCGCTAAGCCGGTCGCCTTAGACCAATGTCGTGGCCGCGGCATTAGCGATTGGCTACTTGGCTAAGCATCCTGGTGTGTCTGATTGTTGTTATATTATACTTAAATATTGGTTGTGCTATGAATACTACATAAATCATGTAACGGGAAGTTTAGATTTTTATAGTACATTATTTTACCACCAGAGGCCGGGAATCCGTTTTCACGCCGAGGCATGTATAGTGTTTTTCTCAAACATACAAAGAAATACAAAAAAAAGAAAATTAAGTCGAAATTAAAAAAAAAAAAAGTTACTATGCAGGCCTAGGCCTGGAAAGTGTTTTGAATTTCCATTTCCATCCCAGTGAGTTACTGCGCCCTAAAAGCGAAACTTCCGAGTATATTTTAAGGAACGTAAAGACAATATTTCATTGCATGTTTGAGAAAAAGACTTTTTTTCCTTGATGATGATGAAGTAAATAACCACTAAATATCTAAGCTCACCATATGGCACTCATGCTTGCCGTGTGGCGGCAGTACTCATAGGTAAGTATACATGTGTCACCATCTCAATTCATCTCGAGGATAAGAGTCGACTAAGGGATTGAAGTGTCACTCACCATTTTATTTATCGAAGATTTTAATGATCAGCAGCGTCTTTATATGGAAAACATAATTACCCGGCCACGACATTGGTCTAAGGTGACCAGCTTAGCGGAAAATCATACGTGTGAGAGGGAGTTCCCATATCGGCATCCCGCTCCAAATCATGGATTCACTGGCCGCCGGTCGCCTTAGACATTGGTCTATGGATGGAAAGCCCGGCCACGACATTGGTCGTGGCCGGGCTTTTACTGCCATCGCTAACCGGCTTGCTCAGCGTGGCGATTATGAGCATTTACATCCTATGCTTCCATACGCATAGGCAATAGAAGAGGCCGTTGTCCAGCAGTGGACTTATATTGGCTGATGATGTAATGCATACTGTTAATTTTGTATATTAAGTAATATTATATCCTGGTACAATGTCACAAGGGCCAATCGTATACAGGGTGCTCGCGAGCATTCCGAAAGATTTTAACTATGCATTCTAGACATCAAAATAAACAAAAATATTAGGAGACCTAATGTCCATTGCACCAAAAAAAAATTTTTTTTTTCTTTTTTTTAGGCTTTTTGAATATTTTTTAATATTTCCAGTACTTTTTATCATAACAACAATTTGTTTAAATTATTTATTTAAATTTTTTTTTAGGTACAGGTTATTTCTTCAAGTCTATTCGTATTTTTTTATTGTCAGGCAATAGGTGTGGTAATATTAGAACACATTGTGGTAGCATTGTAATAAAAAAGAAGTTAAATGACGAGTTACGTCGAAAAACTTATTTCGAAAAAAAGTTGGTTATCTCTGAAACCAAGCCGAATCCAGGAAATTTTATGTAACATTAAAGACTCTAAATATGGTCAGGAATCCAGCATTAAAATCTTTTGGTTTCTTCGCGACCAGCCTGTTTAGTTAGATTTAATTTAGGTATGTATTTACATTGATTGACAAAGTATATATAAATTGTACAACAAAGCAAATAGAGTAAAAAATATATTCATATATACCTACGTAAATCAATTTGTTCGACTGTACAGTCCATTTACCATATTGTCCACAAGGGAACACAATAAAAAACCCTTTGGAGTTACGAACAGGGAGTGAAAGCGTTTTAATATAGGATGACTGGTCATGCGAGCTATCCCTAGAAAAGGGATATTTTAAAAGTTTTTCACTAGCCCTCCCCAACCCGGAGAGTAAATATAGTTTCAGGGTTATAAGAGCAATGCCGTCTTTACTATAAGGGCACAAGGGGCACGTGCCCAGGGCCCCATCTTCAGGGGGGACCCCGAAAGATCGACAACTTTCCTCACATTTATTCTCACGCTTACTTTCCTTTCGAAAGGGGCCCCAAAATCCTTGGGTGCCCAGGGCCCCCCTCCCATAGTTAAAGACGGCATTGTATAAGAGTAGCCAGTACACATTGGCCCTCCGAAGTTTCAACTTAACAAAAGAAGCCACTTCTCGCACTAGCACGTAAATAAAGTCCTTTCAAATATGTCAAAAAAGGATCTGCCGTAACTAGAATCGACCAAGGCTATGGCTGACACAGACAACATAACCTCAAGACGTAGCATAGCCGGGCGACCCCCTCTGTCACGCATAGGGTGAATTCACTCCATATTAGAGCCACGCCTCCATTGCTAACTTCAGTCTGCGGCCGGCGTTCATGAGATAATTACGAAAATGTTAACGTGATTTACGTCATGCAAAATGCATTACTGTTGCGTGAAATTATGTGGCAAGAATACAAAAACATCTAGTGTGCAAAAAGATAGTATTTCGTTTCACAAGTGAGCAATTTTTTATAAATTTCAATTAAAATTAAAAATAGTTTAAGCATAAAATCTAGTGCACTCGTTGATGTCTTTTTACAAAGTCTCTTTCTAATACTTTGCACGAAGTATAACTCCCTCCTTGTCTAGCGTAACGAGCCGTCTGAACTAGGGATGACCGTAGAGTATGTTTGTTTACTATCGATAAGGTAACTAAAGATAAATTAAAATCTTTATTCTCAATCGTACCAAGCAACAGACTCTGCGGTGGAGTCTCCATATCCGAACTAGTGATTTCTATGCCTGCAGTCTGTTTACTATCGATAAGATATTACGACTATATTCAATTATCCTCAAATAAATTCTGGTTTAGTGTAAAGTGTAGAAGTATAATTTTCAAAAATACTATTATGTTAAATAATACTGTGTATCTTCTCTAAATGCCCAAACATGAAAGAAATGTAGATGAATGCTACAAAACGGTCACATGATTGGTTTCCTGCTCCTAGCAGTGTGATATGTTCTCGACACATTAAACCGGAATATTTCAAATTAACAAAAACGAATAATATACGATTTTTATATACAACGTATTTTAATGGTAGTTTTTTGGTAACTTTGTAACTACGAGTTAATGATTGTACAAATAAAAGTATATTTTATAAAATTGTTTTATTTATTGTCTCAGAAAAGATATATTGTGATATTAATATTTGACCGCAACTTTGTCTGCGTGGATGATGATGATAAAATAACTATCCTTTGTCCTTTCCCGGGTCTTAAACTATCTCCATTCCAAATTTCATCTAAACCGGTTTAAATGTGAAGATGAAGAAACAGCAGACAGACAGTACAAATATTTTTTTTTATACAAAATGCATTTCAAGATCTTCATCTTCGGGGATGATGATGATAATGATGATGATGAATGAAATATCGTATATCCTTTCCCGGGTCTTAAATAATCTCCATTCAAAATTTCATCTAAATTGGTTCAGCGACTTAAGCGTGTAGACTCAGTAAGCTGACAGACATTTATTTATTTATTTATTAAAAACATAAGTTTACACGACATTACAGTTAAAAACCAATGCGTCATGCAACTAAAAAAAAAAACAATTTAAAAAAAAACAGGCACATTATACAACAACAAAAGTTAACTAGATTTAGGTGACGCAACAGCGTGGCTCCGTTGAGTCGTCTGAACTGGCGTAGGGTTCGGCAGGTTGCCCCGGAACCGCCGAAACACGACGCCCTTCGGCCAGAAGTCTGCACTCGCGATGGTATCCTGCAGCGGGCGCGGCACGCGCACCACAAACGAGCTGAAGTACACGTAGTGGCGCGACTGCAGCTGCTGCACCCTCAGCGAGTAGCCAGTCTTCCGGTGAACGTATTCTTTCACGTCTTCAGGCACAGCGGAGTAGTGAAGGCACGACACATAGAGCGCCTTACTCGGTGTAGCAACTGGAAGACCAGAATTAACCGGCTCGGCGGTGCCATACTGCGTCTTGCGAGGCGCCCTGCGCACTTGATCCTTCCTCTGCACCAGCGTGAAGCCCTCCTTATCCACACATGCGCGGGTGGACTTTTCCCTATAGGGAGCTCGTGCAGAGTACATCACCCAGTTTAGAGGGTGAGTTGACCCGAACAGCTGCGACTTGCTGCCCGGAAACGACGGCGGCATACGCTCGCTTACGTAGGTTCGAAGAAACAGGAGACGGCCGGGCGCGCGGGGGCAGCGCGGGCGGCGGCACGGCGTGTGCCACACTTGTTACAGTGTCAGCAACACGTAAACGTGACTCGGCGGCACATGAGCCGGGTCGGACTTCGGTCTTGAAATTTGACGCCGCTGGCCGAGTAGGAGCGTTATTCCGCAAACTATCGATTTCGTTGCGTAACTCGGCGATAGTTATTTGGGCCGCGTCAAATTTCAAAATTATTTCGGCAAGGCTTGTCTTTAGGGCCACGATTTCCTTCGACAAACTGCGAACGTCCATGTCCTCTGGAGGGTCACATGGCAGGCTAGCTTCCTCCTTGACGAACTCTGGAAGCCGGTCCTCGTATTCCCGCAGGATTCTTTTAATATCCCCAAGGGTCTTTTCTCCGGTTTCATCCCCTCTCCGGTGAGGGACATAAGTACCGGCAATTCCAAGGCATTGACACAGCACCTGCTTAGCTGCACAGTAGTCATCGACAGTGAATGTCGATGCCCAGGAACTGAACTGTGCAGCCGTTTCTAAATCCATTGCTCCATTTTGGAGCAGCTTCTGTTTCTGCTGCAGAAACGCTAGGAATTCATTCACAACGGGCGCACGCTGCTCGCTCATTGTGACAAAAGGTTAGCAGCGGCCGGGCCGCGCTGATTCGCAACTAATAATTAATTAGGTACACATCAATGCGTCCGCGTCGCTCCGCGCACTGACTACGACATACTTTCGCATTTATGGTATGCATTAGTACGGATATGGATTCACGGTTTTGTCGGTAAGTCACTGACAAATATCGAATAGTGAAAGCGATAGACATTGTAACCATCGATACTTTTATCGACATTCGGAAATCACTAGTGACCGGCGGACATTTTTGTTTTACACCTCATTGACCTTGAAACGACGAATCACAACACAGTTAGCTCATGTTACGCCGCCCGCACCTCAGCATTTTTGGCAGCATCGGTTTAAATGAAATAATTGTCTAAAGCTACGTCTTTAGGTTATGTTGTCTGTGATGGCTGACAAATGCACTGAGGAATGTTGTATGGCGTATGATACCGGATATGTTTGAGTAATTTTAGCCTTTTAACGCATGGGCATTATGAAATGTTTAAATATTTAACTTGGACAGCTCCTAATAGAATACAATTTATAACTTCCATACCTATATGAAACAACATGCAGTAAAGGGTTAATGCGCCTGTATTTTCGTACTTGACTTAGCAATGTACCTAGGAGAAGTTTCATAAGTTGCGAAACTTCTGTTCTGTTGAGAATGTTCTCGGCAATTAAAATTTTACAAGCAATCTAATCATGACAAAACTGTTGTATATACATGCCTTTTAAGGTATATCGTATGCCTTGTTTACTCAATTGTGAAATACAATATTCTTCATAATTTTAATTCTATTCTAATTTAATTTATAATTTAATTCTAAATCTACAACAATTCTACAAGTTGTTGTAGTTCTTCTTATTTAAGTTTATTTTTTTTTCTCTAGTAATATCGCTACTTATATGGTCATCTATTGTATAATGTTGTATTTATTCGTAAATAAAGCATAAAGTATTAAAAAAGATATATATTCTTCATAACACTTTTTTATAAGTTCTCATGGAAACATTCTCAATGTGAACTTACTGATGATAACTTCTCATGGAAATTCTCGGAAATTTCCGAGTATATTCCTATAATTTCGGGAATTCTTGACTATGAACCACTAGCCATTTATAATAAATAATGATATTACTCAGGGTCTTCTTGATAATCGTTAGTCGTAAGCCCTTTGAACGGCCGCCGTTGAAACTAATTGGTTCACTAAGCGTTGTCCTTTTGTTTCACCTGCTACTGATGTCAATTAATCATAAAGTATAAGTAATTCATGTAGATAAACAAGATTTAAGTGCTTTTCTCTCATACATGAGAGGAGGCTCGTGTCAGGAGTGGCATGTACAGTCAAGTGCAAAAATAAGTAAGGTCAGTGTGGGTAAGTGTGGCATATTTAATTTTTAAGGAATGTCCGTCAGCCTCCGTAGCCTAGTTGGTAGTAGCCCTGCCTACGAAGCTGGAGGTTCGGGGTTCGAAAACCGGCGAGGATGGCTTGGTAGCTATGGCACATTGCCTTAATTGAGCTTACCATGGTACTAAGTCGATTTGTGTAAGATGTCCCAAGATATTTATTTATTTATATGCGTCTTCTACTGTTGCGTTTGGCGTGGAAATCAGTTGGTAGGCGGATTTTCCTGATAGACGGTCGTACCCGCATTGACCGCGTTCTGATTCTGATTAATGACACACAATTAGAGTACACTAGGACCTATTTTTGAACATTTTTGTGTACACCTTATTTTGTCTTTGACTGTAGTTATACACTATGGTGATTTCAAATACAATTCAACCGTACTTATTGAATTTTCATATTGCGTATATACCTATTGGATGCGAGGTGCAAACTTAACTTTGTAGACATATATGTAATGTAGGTCATACAAAACACCTACATGCTAGATAGTAACTCTACTTACTTTATTTTATAACAAATGTGGAGCACGTAACCAGCTCCCTTAAAAAAGTCAGTGTTTATCTCTCTGCTTGTAAAGGAAGAATGCTTGTAAAGGATTACTTATCAATATCCTACGAACAAATAAAACATGGAAGCCGCACGACATACTAAATTGCCTTTTAAAACCGGTCCTGAATTTTAGTTGACAAGTGTCACCCCCTCCTCAATGCATCAGTGGTAATGAATTTCAATGTCAACCTATAAAAACTTAAACCGCCATTTAAACATAGTTTTGATTAGTCCATCAAAGTTTTGATTGGCTATATTCTATAAACATTTGTCTAAGATATTGCGCCGAAATATGCTAACTATTTTTTAAATGGCGGTTTAAGTTTTTATTGGTTGAAATGGAAATTGTATATCGTGATGCATTGAATAGTGGGTGATATTTGTCAACTAAAATTCAGGACCGTTTTTAAAAGGCAATTTAGTATGGCGTGCGGTTTCCATGTTTTATTTGTTCGTAGTATGAAAACGACAAAAATTTTTTTTTTACGAAATTAACTAAGATCTGAAATCGAATTGGAGATCAAAAATGTAAACAAATGGGATACCAACACAAAAAAAGAGTGGCGAGAGATGGGTAATCTAAAATCATTGAAATACTTTTAAAAAATGCGCATTTACAGTCACTGACGGTACGTATAGTTTTTAAATATTTTACTAATTTTTAGTATCATACATTATTTTTTTAATGATATATTTCTCTAGTTTTAATAAAATGTAGGGTGTTTAATTTATACTACTGGCAATGATAAGAAGTTTTAAACATTTGGTTCGCCCTTATAACAATGTACTGAAAAAAATCAAAACAAGATGGTGCTCCAAATGAGTCTTTTATGAATTCATAAAAACTACTAAAATTTAGCAATACAAAGTATACATGAATACAGCTTTTAGTATTTTTATCTACAAATCAATCATTTTATTTTTTAATAGAAATGGATTCAATTGTAACTATAAATGTAGACGGGAATTCGTTCCCCGACTATCCTAAAGATTAAAGTAACACGACATTGGTTTTCAAAAATTGATTATGTTGATTATTTACATTATTCTAGCAAATTTTCTAGGTATTATTTTTGTAATCAGGAACCGTGGACTCTCAGCCGTACGTTTTTTTATAGTCATGTCTAAAAATATGTTAATGATTGTGATACTTATGTATCGTACATACTATGACTTTCGCGTATCTACATCTAAATATCAAGCATTGTCATAGGTTTAGCACCTGTAAGAATAATTTGTAAGTGTGCAAATAAATAAAATAAAATAAACAACCCATCTCAAAGGTGTTAAAAAATAAAATGTTTTATACCCCTGGAATGTCACTATAACATTGACTTTATTATGTCATGTCATTGTCATAGATTGTTTACATTTTTGATCTCGAATTCCATTTCAGAGCTTAAAGTCTATATACCAGGCAACTTCTATTAATGTCCCAAGTAACCTGTTCAATTTAACGGAAATCAATAAAAACACGGTGTATATGGTCGCAGCCAATATCATTATCTCAATTTTACATGGGTTGGAGGGAGACCCTTACGTTCTCAACATGCTAGTCTAAAATATTGAAATAATTTGTAGGTAACTCCTGCGTGTCTTCCATTTTCTGGCAAATCTTATTTTCTTTGACAAGTGTCAAAGAAAATAAGATTACCTATGTAATCGCACGACAAACAAAATTACATAATCACATAACAGGGCGGTTGCTGCTATCATGAAAAAATAATACTGGGATCATTTGTATTATTTGTTTTTACTCGAGACATCAGGTAAAAATATAATGAAAGTGTTAAACATGATTTTGTTTATTGATTACAAATAAAAATATTTAATATTTTCTTCGGTTATCGCGAGGATAACAAATGAAATAAAACTATGATAAACGGATAAACTCGCGTATATTAATTAAATTTAACTTCATCCCGACGTTTCGAACACTTTACAGGGTTCGTGGTCTGCGGGCGACTGACAATGGAGGAAATTTGATAGATCTACCTCCATCAAAATAAGAAAGATAGGTAAGTACTATTAATATACGCGAGTTTATCCGTTTATCATAGTTATAAAATAAATAATAAATATTTTAGCCTGTATAATGTCCCACTGCTGGGCATAGGCCTCATCTCATATAATATTATGATATCCTCTCATAGTTTTATTTCATAAAAATATGTATTTATGAAAATATACGCAGCCTCTAATAATTATACTCGTATATTTGTTGAACTTTTACTGGCAAATCAGGAAGCTTAGCCAAATCGCCAATCGCTAACGCTTAGTGGCGTATCGTAGTTTTCCCTCTCTGTCACTCTTTCATATTAGTGGGACAAAGACAGTTAGCTGCGTTTCGTTTACGATTGACGATTAAGCGTTAGCGATTGGCAACTTGTCTAATCAGCCAGCTTCCTAAATAACGGAAATAAAAAACGCCCTGTATACTTAGTAGTTTCACATAATATAATAGAGAGATCACACGAGTGTTTAATGCCTAATTATGTACAGTCACATACATAACTTTATCTACATCCTAAGTTTGGAATGATAATTTACCTTTATTTACATTGATATACGCTAAGTATTACCTCTAAATATAACAACAATTCAAATCAGTTGAGATTATTCATTGTATAAGAATATCCTACAATAAATATGTATTGAAAAAAATAAACAAAAAGAAGTTGACCTTTTACTGTTAACATCAATATACTGACACCGATACTTTAATGTTAATATTATTATGCACTTTAATGTTAAAATTATGATACAGGCACAGACACCGGTTTCTTAATGTAGGCCATTACATTACCGCTTCTTAATTTATATACTTAATAGGATAATTATGATATGGAAGTAGATAATAATAAATATAATGCTTACCTACCTCTCTATTGTCGTGTATGTCTAAAGGTAATTGCCTCTACCAATAATGTCTATATCTACGGATACGCTTACCGGTTCCGAATGTTCCGATACTCGTTGTAACGTAATTATACCTGTGCGCTTACCATGAGCTGCCGCCGCACTATTAACGTGGACTTACTTTTTATCGATCTCCCTCGTATTCGCGTAAAAGTCCGGCCACGACATTGTTCTAAGGCGACCGGCTTAGCGGAAAACCATACAAGCGAGAGGGAGTTCCCAAATCGGCATGCCGCTCCAACTCATGGATTAGCTCGCCGCCGATTGCCTTAAGGCCCGGCCACGACATTGGTCTAAGGCGACCGGCTTAGCGGAAAACCATACAAGCGAGAGGGAGTTTCCAAATCGGTATCTCGTTCCAACTTATGGATTCGCTCGCCGCTGGTCGCCTTAGACCAATGTCGTGGCCGGGCCTTATTGGTGCGAGCCATCCAGACTGAAAGTAAGTCCGCTTTAATGAAGCGACGGCAGCTCATGGATTCGCTCGCCGCCGGTCTCCAGGCCCGGCCACGACATTAATCTAAGGCGACCGTGTTAGCGGAGAACCATACGTGCGAAGGGAGTACCCATATCGGCATCTCGTTCCAACTTATGGATTCGCTCGCCGCTGGTCGCCTTAGAACAATGTCGTGGCCGGCCCTTTAGACCAATGTCGTGGCCGGGCCTTATTGGTGCGAGCGAGCCAGACTGAAAGTAAGTCCGCTTTAAAGAAGTGACGGTAGCTCATGGTTCATGGTACGGCTACTGCTACAAATATCAGCGACAAGCATTATTGGCGTAGTAGGGTTCTTAATACGATTTCAGGAAACATGCCGGGTATAATTTACGTGCTTCCTTTTATTTGCAGGATTATATTATTATCCGATTGTCGATATTGTACCCGCGATCAGTCCAAAGAAATTAAGTTAATGTAATGCTAGTACCTAAGTACTTACTAAGATAAGGTAGGTTATTATTGCAATTTAATACCTACATGTAGGTACTGAGTAATTAAGAGCTCAGAGCTATTGGTGTACTCGTGTGCTCATAGTACTTGATTACCATAGTTGTTAAATGGCGTGCATCATCATCACTATCACTACATAGTATAAAATAAAGTCACTTTTTCTGTCCCTATGTCCCTTTGTACGCTTAAATCTTTCAAACTACGCAACGGATTTTGATGAGATTTTTTTTTAGTAGGTAGAGTAATTCAAGAGGAAGGTTTATTTGTAGGTAGGTATAGTACCCGTGCGAAGCCGGGGCGGGTCGCTAGTATTTATATAAAATGTTTTTAGTAGGTAGTTAAACGTACATTAGGAAGAATCGGAAGAATTGAATAAGGTAGGAAAAGGTAAATTACAAGGGAGTGCCTACTAAGATAGTGTCGACCTAAGCCGCCGCCTCACGCACATGTCTTTAACGACCTGAGGCAGCGTTATTGTGCAGTATGACCTGACATTAACGGTCAAATTGGACTTTGTGAGCCGTAGTACGCGTTCATGAGATTAGCTTTCCAGGAAATATATAATAATATATATAATTTGTCGCAATATGAATTATATTCGCAATTTATTTTTTATCATTCTAGGAATTCATAATTTACATGAATTTATGTTTAGTCCGGGTTATCATTCCAGGAAATATATTATACTTTTAGTACACATTTCCTATAGCGAGCATTGGAATAATGACGAATATCAAAAAACGCCAGGGATTTCGAAAGGTACTTAAGACGATATAATTAAGAGTGATTTTACTGTGAGTTTCGGAATTACCGATTTAAATTTAATCATTCTTTGAATTCATATTTATTTATATGTACCTATTTATTTTTATATTTATTTATTATAACAATATATTAGGAATCGGTAAAGTTACGATTTATTCGTGTTTTAAATTTTGCATTCACATAATGAAATATTTTTTGGGGTAGTGCCCCTGAGAGTCGGTCAAGGTCCCGCCTCCGGCGTGTCTTCGTCAGTAGGAGTGGAACCCCAAGGGGATCCACGACGACTCCTCTCTGGACCATAGCTGAGAGTCATAGGAGTCATAGGACTCTCAGCTATGGTCCAGAGAGGAGTCGTCAGAGCTATATTCTTCAGGGGTGGAAGTGTAAATTTGCATAAGTCGCGAGTTGGTGCAGTGGCTGTCACAAGCAGAAAGCAGTGTACAGTACACCTCTCTACACTCCTGAGTCTCCTATCAAAAACCAGGGAAGTAATAGCCCCTAAAACTAAAATGAATAATAATAAGCATGTCAATAAGGCTGATGTCACATTGTCATTATATTATTCACTTCACATGTAGTCAATGTAATTGAAATCTAGTGATTGTACCTACGTAGCTTCCAAAGTAGACTAACCAATCACTCCCTTGCTTTTGGTAACTGTGGTTATCAGATGTCACTCTCGTTTCATTTTACATAGGAATAAATGTCAATCACAGAATTCAATTAAAATTTCATGTGCACCTTTTATGATACTAGCAAGTACTTTGTTATCATCATCATCATCTCAGCCATAATACGTCCACTGCTAAACATGGGCCTCCCCTCTGGACATCTGCGTTTAGATAAAGTATTGAATTAATTTGTAGGTACCTACATACATAGATACTTTCGGTTCGCCGTTGCCTAAATAACTGGAACCCCTTTCGCTTCGCTCGTTTCTTAAAACCACATTTATGATTGATGGCCTCTCATTATAACATGTAAGAGCATAGAATATTAAGTATATTTATACCGCTATTTAAGAATCGTCAGATGCTACAACATTGCCCACCGTTACAAATTTGACTGGTTTGAAATACAATGATTATTACTTATATCAAATATTTGCATAAGTATTTTGTAATCGTAATAGTGTGAGGAAGGCGACCATTCTGAGATATTCATTACAAAGGGAAGAGGACTTGAAAAACAAAAATGAGACAAATATTGTAGTATTTTTATGGAAACTATGATAAAAACCTCTTTTTAGGGTTCCGTAGTAAGCTAGGGACCCTTATAGTTTGGCCATGTCCGTCTGTCCGCAGCATAACTCAATGGCCGTTAGTACCAGAAATCTGGAATTTGGAACAAGGAGGTACCTATACATAATAATTACGCCGCTATGGCACTCGTCTCACCGCGAGCTACTAAGCTGTGAACTATCGCCTATAAACACGAACAATAAAATTACGCACTCCCGTGTAAATAAAAGACACACAGCGATACTCGCCCAGTTATCAGCTATCACCGCCGGGCGAGTATCGCCGTGTCTCTTAGTAGTTCGCGGTTAGACCAGTGCCTAAAGTGGTAGAAAAAAATATAGATATACATTTTTTTCGGGTATGAATAGGCTTATAGAAAACTTTAAAACAAAACAATTTCGAACAAAATTGGTCCAGTCGTTTTTGAACAACTACAGTCCCTACACCGAGCGTGGCCCGACATGCTCTTGGCCGGCTTTTCATTTTAATTTAAACCTTCGTTAAAAGTTATATCAATCCCAACTGTAACGAGAAAACTACGGTATTCAGTTTATCCATAGATACTTTTGATAGCATTCAATTCGATTGACACAAAAAAGTACCTAGTTCAGGTAAAGTTTATCTAACGAAAATGAATTTTTTTTTTTTATAACTTATAACTATGTAACCTGCAAAACTAATGACTGCCAAAAGGAGAATACATATTGTATTTAGCCTCTTTGTTTGTGATTTTCTTTAATAAGCAGAACTTCGTGATATTTCAACCGTTTTTGATGTGTGAGGCAGAAGGTGAGGCAGGGATCGGATACAGATGTTTTCTCCATATGAAAGAACGTTTCTAATTTCGTTCTTTCTCGTTCTTCGGTATATAAATCCTTTGTTAATGGAGTAATTTCAAAATACGATGTTGTTAATAACATAGAATTTTAACTACCTACATAAAGATTATAAAACATTTTAAAATATCGGGCTATTTCGAGGTTTTTCAAAAAAACCAGTTCCGATCCCTGGTGAAGGTACCATTAGAATTCTCATGTCGTCGCGAGTAACATGGGGTATGTGATGTCACGTTAAAAACAATATAGCAAAATCCAAAATGGCGGTGCTGCGGAACAAAAACTCATAATCCAGGAAGGGAGGCTAATCCCGTGGTGGGCCAAAACCTCACTCCGGGGGCAAGGAGTGCCCCATCCCATTAATTTTGGGTGAGGCTGTAGGCCACATGGGTGTCGGGGCCGAGACATTACTGAAAAGAAAAGAAAGAAAGAAAGAAAGAAAAAACATTTATTCGTGACACATAATATACACAGTAAACACTAAATAAACATGAATATAAAAAATTAGCTATTGTGCCACAAAATGGACTCCAATTCAGCTTATTGCTGGGCTGTAATGTAATCACAACCCAGCGCTGGTCTTCTATTGGAGCCATTAGTGAAAAATTTGACAGTACTGAAACCAATATAAATCTAGCCAATATAATATGTCAAACGAGGGTGAGTTTCAGGGTGGGAGGCCGAAGGCCGACCTAGCAGAGAGCCGCAGGCACGCAGTTTCACTTCGAGAACCCTAGCGGGTCACCTCCAAGTAAATGAAAGCAAAGCCTAAGGCCGAGCTGCAAAAAAATCGAGCTAACGAGTTTTTAACCATCGTAGTATCTAAATAAGTCGATCCCTGGGGCAAAGGCAAAGGCCGTGCTCTGTGCGTAAAGGAAACGAAATGTTTATTGGAGGGGTAGTTGTACCGCCTGGCATCGGGCTCACACTGAGAGCATCCTGACCGTGACGCTGCGCTCCAGGTTTTCGGCCCTACGCGGAGCACGGCTTTTGCCCTTCGTGCGCTTGGTTTTTGGCCCTCAAGCTCGACTTATTTAGATACTGGGGTAGTTAAACGCTTGATAGCTAATTTTTTTCACAGTTCCGCCTTTTAATTACTTCAGGTGGCCTGCTCGGGGTGAAATTTCGGACCCACTATGAGGCCTCCGGGAAAGAAGCTCGCTCTTCGCTGACATATTATCTCGGGATTCTTTTTTTCCACGGCGCCACCATTATTGGACTATTATTTAAAAAAATCCATGAAATTTGCCAATCCATCATATCTCCAGAGACACTAAAAGGTTTCAAAGAAATAAAATAATTTAAAAAAAAATTAA
This sequence comes from Thaumatotibia leucotreta, assembly GCA_025490895.1. Classification (NCBI taxonomy): domain Eukaryota; kingdom Metazoa; phylum Arthropoda; class Insecta; order Lepidoptera; family Tortricidae; genus Thaumatotibia; species Thaumatotibia leucotreta. Next base: position 19,463 of record JALPQI010021910.1, read on the forward strand.
ACATGACTGCTTAAAACGAACTGAAAAAAAAAAAATCAGGGATATTCTTGTGAGGGTATCTGTATGATATTTATTATGTTTCGATTACGAGTACAGTACGATTCTACGAATCAACTTAACGATGTATAGCATCAAAATTTTGTAACATGTTATAAGTAAGCTTCTAATAAGTTAATTCCTTCGTAACAATATGTAAGATAGTTTTATTTTTCCTTGTATACCGCACGGTCTTGAGACCGGGAGTTTATATATTTAAGAAAAAATATCACTCCCTTGGGCCTTGGGGATTTGCAGCAATACGCCGAGTCAAAGCCTTTTCTTTATCGCACACAATCTGGACACAATTTTGCTAGGTACCCTATATTAAAATAATTATAGTGTTCTTCTTCTTGCTACGTAAAGGCTATATTTTTTGTTTTTTAAGTCCTGTACAGAAAGGTATATGCTTTATTCATGAATAATCTTCTCTCGTCCATGAATACAATTGCAATTACTGTTTAGTTAGTTCCAATTAAAATTATGAAAATTATTGTTTCTACGGAGTTTTTGGCGAGGATCTTTCAGAATACCCATGTTTTTGTAAAAGATTTGTTTATATTATACATATAATATATACCTATTTATTTTGTATTTAATCGATTCGAATTCGAATATGCACATAGTTGGTTCATCTATTATCGTCAATAGAACAGTTCAGCTACAATTAAACGTAATTCTATTAAAAAATATATATCATCATAAACGCCATTACCATAAATAATGCCTGAGTATTGTAAAAGTGCATTTAGACCAAACGAGCATTCGCTCGCTCTACCACTCTACGAAATCAACGAATTTCGACGAATCACGTTTTGTGCAACGAACGAATTTCGTATAGTGGGGGATAGAATGAACGAATGCTCGTTTAGTCTAAATGCATCTTAAGATGTTCATATTTTAGCCCAATATTGTAATCGCGTGCCGCGTGCCACTCTCGAGCGATATTAAAAAAAATCATAGGTAAGTAAATATAAGTCGCTTACACTCTGTGGCGCGTGAAAGCAGCCGACCTTAATTCGTTGATTAATTTATTATGCCTACCTGCTTCCTTGGTATTATTTTATTTGCTGCAAGACAGATTTCGGCGAGATCCGCAAGCGGATGAAATGAGATTTGGAAATCTCGTGTAACTTGATTATTATTTGCGAAACATCTGAACTGTAAGCTTATGAAGGTACCGCGTCTAGCCGTTTGTCGGCGTTTCTGTCACGTTCTGAAGGTGCATGCAGACCAAAAGAGCATTCGCTGTTCTATACCCCTACTCTACGAAATTCGATCGTTACACGAGACGTGATTTCGTAGAGTGGGGGATAGAACAGCGAATGCTCTTTTGGTCTGCATGCACCTTAACAGGTATGCAAGTGCGAAAGTGACGCGTAGCCTGATAAATAGATAAAACGCTATGAACAAATAAAACATGGAAGCCGCACGCCATACTAAATTGCCATTCGAAAACGGTCCTGAATTTTAGTTGACAAGTATCACCCCTGTTCAATGCATCACGGCAATGAATTAAAATGTCAACCTATAAAAACTTAAACCGCCATTTATAGATAGTTGTGATTGGTCCATCAAAGTTTTGATTGGCGATATTCAATAAACATTTGTCAAAGATGTTGCGCCGAAATATGCGCGGTGTCACGAAAAGCGCTATGTCCTGCCCATCTTGGCACAATTGAACAATTGGTTTTGGGGGCATTTTTGAGCTGGCATTAGGCGTCCATGTTTTATATGGTCGCAGATAAAACGGAACCATCATAAGCCACCTGGGGTGGTATTCTCATATCCTGTCAAACACTAGTCCGGTGACAGTGATAACACTGATAACCTACTCACAATCTCGCCCAGGTTACCTAATTAACACAGTACGTGTATAGGATTTAGCGTAATCCCATATTCCATACTGATAATCGTTGTATTTAATGTTTACTTTGTTGGTCTGTTTTAGTAAACAGATAAGGCAAACGTAAGCTGTTTATGATGTTGACTAGTTTTCTTGGCTAACTATTAAAGCCTGTAACTATTATTTACATGTAAGCTGTAAAAGTACTGATTTAAATACTTTATTTAAGTAAATATACAAAGAAAAATAGAATAAAATAAACTAACTCGAGCTCCGTGCCTGATAGTAGGGTGCCCAGAAGGCAGGCGGAATTACCTCGCTGAATAGCAATTGCTGGGCGAGGTAATAGCCAGCTCTTTGGTCACCGGTGGCGTCTACGAGCCGCTTCTTGAGCTCTTTAAATATTTACGATTTTCACACATTTCTATTTAAGATTTTTTTACCTACAATGTTACCTCCGACGTTTCGAGCACAGCATTCACTGGTAGTGGCGAAGGTTGGCTCAATCATTCTGATATACCTACTATGCAAAATAACAATTTAACTACCCAATATAAAATACATATTTTGTGGATGTTCGTATTATACCTAAAAGTAAACAATATTTGAAGCCCCTGACGACAAAAATATTATTAGGTTGTATATTATTGTTATTAATGTTACTATTAAACTATACCGTAACTAACGATTCGAGAGAAAATGCCTATTTTGCTATGTTTTGTGAGCTCCTAATGATTAGGTTGATAGATGGAAGCCTTGACTTTCAATCAGATTTTTCACTGCATTTGCGAGACTTGTTTTTTTGATTGCTCATACTATGAACAGCTTTCGTAGAAATTCAACTTTAAGTGTTTTTAACTCTCTATCCCCGCAGCAAAAAAAATACGAGGTACTTTCCACACAATAATAAAAACATTTTAATTACCAAATAACTTTTGTTGAGGTCAAATTTTCTAAATAAATTAATCCAAAGCTTATTAAAGCTGAGAGTAGACTAGACTAGTAATAATGATTGTGATTTTTAGCTGAATTTAAACTATTACCACCTACGTATCCTTTGAAACTTTTATAAGCCGTCACATCCCAATTAGCAGTTCAATTAATAGCATTACACTCCTAAAGGCGATTAGAAGCATATCAATAACCTTAACGTAATACTTAGTACTCATAATGTAAATTATTGTACAGCGTATTTGTGATTCTTATTTGCGTTAAATTGGACAGGTTACTTGGGACATTAATATAAGTTGCCTGGTATATCGGCTTTTGTTAAATTATAAAAAAACGTTTTTCGTTTTCAAACATACGAAATAAAATGGTAAGTGTGAACCTTAACAATACCATAAAAGTTAATCTCAGGTAATCGACGGTACATCTCAAAACAAACACTGGAGCATTCCATGAAAACATGTCGTAAGCGACACTGTCTTTTTTATACTTTTGAAAAATTAAATTAGTAAGCAAAGTTACGGTATAATAATAACAGGCTTTAAGATTGACAGTGTTTCCTAAGAACTAGCATATTTTATTAGGGTAGCAACCATAGCGAGTCGTAAGCGACAAAAAGTAGAGGTTTTCATGGAATGCTCCCACTAAGAAATAATAAAGGATGCAATGCACTTGTTCAGTCATTCAACTATTTTTTTATAATATTGGCTTTGGCTCTCATTTCACATTTATATTTTCGATGAGATATCATATATTATATAATATACCCACAGACTTTATTAAATACATTCATCATACGTTTCAACTTTTTCAGTCATACCACTTTTAAAACTTAATAAGCTTTAAAAGTGGTATGACAAATATATAATATATATTTTACACGCTCCAATATTTCAAATCGAGCGCGATAGAATGCATTATGCCGCGGCCACGATTGGCCATTGGTCTAAGGCGACCGGCTTAGCGGAAAACCATACGTGCGAGTACCTACCCATATCGGCATCCCGCTCCAACTCATGGATTCGCTCGCCGCTGGTCGCCTAAAGACCAATATCGTGGCCGGGCCTTTACGTATCGAGTAAAATCTAACGTACCTACCCTTTACTTACCAACTCATTGTACGGCTACAGGCCTACTCAAACGAAAGCGTCATTAGAGTGAGAGAGACAAATCCTCGAAATTTCGTTTTTCGCGGTTGGGCCGCAGATCGTCAGCCCAGAGAAATTTTAAGCGGAAAAACGTAGTCACGTTTTTACCATATGCAACTAATGCGACTCTGATGTGAAATCTGAAAGGACATTCATACAATAACACGAATATGTCGTCAGAATAATATCCATAGAATAAATAATTTGTGATGTCCTCTATTCTTTTCTTAGCTTTTTGTTAATAATAAAATTTACAAAGTACCTCACTTTGTAAATTTTATTATTAATAGGACATTTAAATATGTGCCTTAAATATGTGTTAAATATACCGTTCGACTGCAAATTTCCTGCTCTATCGAACAAAGTATTTAAAATACGAATTTGTAAATTCAAAATAATAATATGTCCTTCCTAATGTAGGTACTCACCATATTTTTATAAATGTCAATGCTGTAAGCGCCATCTGTATTGTATGGGTCATATCATAAAAAATCGATTCCAATTTGTGAGTTACCCTAGATGACGAAATCCACTTTTGATGATTTTCGTTAAATTATTAACGTATCTCCAAATTATAAAAAAAACTTAGCGTAAGCACCAGCCATTTCCAGAACTACAACTGTGGTGGTCGCAGTAAGTAATTAAGTGTCAAATAGACATCTCAAAAATAAAACAAACAAGATAAACATAATTTCAATAGGATAATTTTAACTAAAAAGATACAACATATTTTATAAACGTTAAATTAGTTTTTGGGCCCTCCAGTAAAATTTTCATATGGTATTAGTTACATTAATTCATATTACAACTGACGATATGAGGACCTTAATTTAAGATATTCCACGTAAGAATGTTACATAGCAGACCAATTTCATACGTCATTTATTATAAAAGTCAATTATAGCATCAGGCAAGTCACGAATAATACGGTTTCAAGACGTGTATTTTTAACCCAAAATAACGTTTGTTTTTTATCGACTTTCGATTAACACGTACCTATATAAACTGTACAGTAGTAAAAAATATTATGGGATGTCAGACTATGGGATGTGTTAAGTATTTTCAAAAGAAACTTGTTGTGGTTTACTACAAGAAGTGTGTTTGATGGTGTAACTTTTGTGTTGATTTCTAAAATTATTTAAATATTACCAAAGAAAAAATACCGAAGTTTTTTAACGCTGCAGGTGAGATCCATCTGTATATTTTTTTTTATATCAGATAGAACATAATTATTCTTATACATATTATATTTTTTATACAAAGTAGTGAGTTACTACTTAAAAATACAATTGAAAAAATATTTAATATGAGTTGTTCCACAAAATATTCTCAATTTATATTAACTTTTCAACGGAAACTAAACTAAAGCAACGAAAATGTTGAGAATAAATCGTCGGCTGAGAAGCAAAACTCACTATAAAAACTGTCACTACTCTTAGCAACCTCTTATGTCAGTATTAAATCAGAACGATAGGAGCTTTATTTCAAATAGGTATTTGTTACTTACGGCCTGTTTCACAATCTCCAGTTAAAGCTATCTGTCAGATAAAAAATAACACTATCTCTTTCTTTCACCTGGAAGAATAAAGAGAGCGTGTTATTTTTATCTGACAAATAGCTTTAACTGGAGATTGTGAAACAGGCCCTTAGTGAGTTTTGCTTGTCAGCCGACGAAATGCAACAGAGTCTAGGAATATGCGAGCATGCGCGAGCAGGCGCCCGCCAATTCTGGCATTTATCACGCGGCCCGCTCTCCGGCGAAACGCGGAACCCGGCGGCTACGAAAACCATAACTTACCAAAATACTTCACAAAATATTATGAAGTGATTTTGAAGTGACGATAAAACTTACACTAACTTTCAAGTTTAACCATAACGAAAAAGTTACGAATCGTTTTTATCATTTGAATTTCATTTGACTTTTAAAGTGATGTTAAGTTGTGTTGAAGAGCTCAAAGGGAATAATTTTGGTAAGTATAAAGTTAAGTTATATTGCTTAGTTGAGTTCTTAAGGATATTTTAGTTCATAAAATGGTTTTAATGGCACTGACGCACATAATTATATGCTAGTTATTTCGAAATAATTAAATAAGTATGAGTAAGGTAAGGTGAGGTAAGATGGAACGGTTTTTTTATGGAAGCTATACAGTAGTCCAAATACAAGTCCAAATAGTCCAAATATATATAGTTGTCCAAATACAAGCTCGCTTTTTATACCTATGTTTATAATATTGTCGTGCATTATTGCTAACTTTTGTCATAGACATAGAAAGTACTTACATACTTATAAGAAAGAAGTCTCATAATTTACTCATTAATTCAAACGCGTAAAACGTCACAATAAGAAAATAAAATAATCGGTTATTAAAAACCTACACAGGACTTTGAGCTCGGAATTAAGTTTTCCATTAGTAAAAAATATTCATTCATTTAATTACAAAAACATTCATTTAATTACATGAAATGACTATAAAACAAAACTATGAAAACGCATCATAATTATATCGCGTACGTTAATTATCCCGACATCCCGACGTTTGAAACACTTTGCAGAGTTCCTGGTAGGGTACGGGTGAAACATTATCAAAAGAATAAGGGTCACGAGGGTTCAGTTTTAGGATTCCGTAGTATACTAGAAACCCTTATAGTTTCGCCATGTCCGTCTGTCTGTCTGTCCGCAGCATAGCCACCTTGACCGTTAGTAATTTGCAGTTTGGAATATTAATCACTTACGACAAGGTGGTAAAATAGTATAAAGATTTTTTTTTCGGATAGGTACCTCTCCTACTCGTAAGGTGGAGTTATTTTTTTATTTCGCTGTAATCCTGTGGGGTATCGTTAAATAGGTATTTTAAAATGAATAAGGGTCCAAACAAAAAGGGTCAGAAAATTAAAAAAAAACATGCACATTAGGCTTATAGAACACATTAAAAGAAACACGATTTTGAATATAATCGACACAGCCGTTTTTGACCAACTACAGAACCCTACACTGAGTATGGCCCGACAAGTTCTTGGCCAGTTTTTATTTAACCATTTAAAATTCATTTAAAATTGAACGTTTATCAACCCATGGATTTTTTTTTGTAAATCTTGATGCCATGGTTCCTAAGACCAATTTGACTAGGTATCTCTAGTTTGAGATTACTCTCCTCTGATCTATTTTTATTGATCACCCGGTACATAAAAAAAATACTTAAAAGTAGATACAAATTATTCAATAAGAGTATGAAAGATTAATGATTGCGTATTTCTCGAAATTTTTTTGTTCGGCGATATCAATCTCAATTGTCATTTGTCTAGTCACAGCTGGCAGTCTGAGCTGATAGGTAATTTCCCACCTTTATGGATTAGCTACGCACACACACAGGTGGGGGGAGCTCAGGTTACCTGCACTGTCACATCCACTTGCCTGATCTTCGGCAGACATATGCCTGCCTGATCCACGACCATGCGTTGATAGATTTGCTGACACACATAACTGACTGGCAGATTCGGGATAAATCCGTTCGTGTGTAGTTTCACCTAGTGTTGACGTTTCTTACAAGCTTCTTAGTTTATATAGTCTTTACAACGCCTATGCTCAGAAAGTGCTGTTTTACGGGTAAATTTTCATTGTACTTTTCGGCACGGCCTGATTGGTACTGCCGAGTTAATCTAGTTTTCCTCGCATAATGCATTTTAAAATGTTTTGTAGTTTTTTTTCTAACTCTTATCGGTTTTAAAACTCTCGTTTCTCTCGTGTTTTATTCACGTAGTCACTCGTCCTGGAAAAAGCCTACTTTCCACACTTGTATCATAATTATTATTGTTATTTATTATTAATAATAAATATCATGGATTACAATCTTAGAATTAGTAATTGTCCTACAAAACTCTTCAGAGTTTGACTGTAGGATCCCAGTCTCTTTTTAGTTACATTATGTAAAATAAGTAGTTATACGTAGGTGTTATAATATCAAGTTCATTATAAGCTGATATTATTATTGACATGGCAAATTATGGAAGTGTATTTTCAGAAGCCTCTTAAATTTATTTTTGTTGGCTTGACACCTGATAGCTTCAGGCAAACTGTTAAGTAGGTATAACTATTTTAACTAATAACTATGTTTTATAAAAGCTTGTACCTATTATACAGAAACGCAATCACTCTGATAGCGCAGTAATTTTTGTACAGAAACTATATTTAATAAATTGAAAAGAACTTAAGTAAAAGAGTTGGTCATCTGGCAGTACTCAAAAGTGACATCACTTTTGACTATTTCATATAAAATTCCATAGTGTTGATCGTTTTGACAGTTCGTTCGATCGTTTTAAAGATGTTAATTTGACTTGCCAGTCATCATGCCTATTGTTACATATTCCAGCTGGATTTGAAAACCTCACAGAAATCATATCCTCCTCAAATCTTTGCACTCATTACCGTTTCAAATTAACGCTGTTCGTTAGTATAATACACAACGAAAATTGGAATGGCATTTACACAGCGTGCAATAAATAACAAACATTGCTTTCAAAATGCTTTAATTGCGTAAGCGGATAGAGGTGTCAACCCTCTGAAACAAAATGGAAATAAAACTCGCAATATTAAGACGACTAGTGCCATCAAACTTGAAATTCAAAAGTCGTCAGCCTCTGTAGCCTAGTTGGTAGTGACCCTGTCTACGAAGCTGGGGGTTCCGTGTTGAAATCCCAGGGAGAGCATTATTTGTGTATTTATTTATCACAATTATTTAATTTTGTTCCTTGGTCGTGGATGTGTATGTATTTAAATAGATATATATATGTGTCGGGATACCCCTAACTACAGCCGAGCTAAGAGGGGTAGGATTTTAGCTATCTGCACACGCTACGCACGTAGGCATGGACTCATAATTGAAACACAACACACATGACTTACTATGTTTTTTTATTACTCTGGTTCGCAAGAGTTAAACCACTGTCTGAGAAGAACCAGGAAGAAACTTAGCGGGTTGTATTGTAATCTTTTCAAATCATTGGTATTTACAATTTTAGATAATCACAATAGGTAACACTTGAAACATTATTAATTAAAACATGATTAAACAGCATAGAAACGACTGGAGAGTTCTAAGTTTGAGTCCATGCTTCACTAATATCAAAACACAAAGAAATAAAGTCTTTCGTCAGGAAGAATGACTTTCTAAGTCTAAAGCTGGGTTTACACGGGCTTAGTAGCTAATGCTTAGTACTTGTCACTTACACTTGTGAACTGTGTGTAAACATGTTGTATAAGTGCTTAGTATTAGTACAACTGCAAGTGCAAGTGATTAGAAGCCGATCCTATTTACTAAGCGACAAGCACCTACCCCCAACTAAAAATCTACTAATACTTGTCACTTGTAGAGTAGTGTAAACATTTAATGACAAGTGCATTCTGATTAGTGATTAGGTACTTAAAGCAATCGAAGTGTTTTGTTTATTTTGTTTTCCGAGTCAAATTCACAGGAAAATATAATTATGGCGTCGGAAAGATGGAATTCAGAAACTACAATTAAGTTTATTCTAGCTCTCTTAACAGATTTGCAGAATTTCCTTCTCTTCTCAGCAACCACTGTCTTGTCCATAAACG
>JALPQI010021911.1:0-22526 GCA_025490895.1 Thaumatotibia leucotreta
ATATTCTTATTGCCGTCACCACACGGCTAACATACGATACCAATACTGACATACGAGGTTGCTAAGAGGAGTGACAATTTTGGCTATCAGAAGACGATTTACTTGTATGCTAGCAGATTATACGATACAAAAGTGAAAAAATTATACCCAGCTGTGGCCATAAATTTATGCATACCTAATATTAAAATCGTATAATAACAAGAATATAGAAAATACAAATAAATAACTAGGAATGTATTGCAAGTATTGCAACTTACAGGGAAAGCACGGCCAAATAACTAGTAGGTAGGTTTTTGTGTCCGTATTGATAGTCCTGTCGTGCCACTCAGCGAATCCTTCAGTATTTAAGTATGAGCAAAGCGTATGTGCCATTTCTGGAAAGAGAATATAAGTATAATATATAAATCATTCTAGTTTCAAACCAAAAACCAATAAGTTACGTTTCCGAACTTATTTATGTGCAGTTCAGCTCATTTTTGGTTTCGTGCCGTCCGCAGTTTCCATGATACGGCTACTGGCAGACATCATAAAGCGCAGCTTTAAAGTTTATGTAGGTACTTTGTAGTTCGCAAGGATTTGGATTTTACTGTTATACTGTAGGTATAACTTATTTGAATAAATGAAAAATACTAAAATAATTTACTTTCAGTATTGAATGTACTGAGAAGATGCGGTACATACTTTCTAATCAAGTCTTACGGCCGTTGAAATCGCGGTGGCGATGAGCACAGATTTTATTCCACAAATCAACCATTAATTAAAGACTCGTATCACTTTGAATATGTATAGTATACCTATTATTATAATTATATAACAAACATATTCTATCTTTTTTATTATTATTATAGCTAAATTGACATCCTGATCGCTTTGACTTCTAGCCGTCACACATGTGTTTTCAAATGATGTAATCTGTTGCCAGAGTATAGAAAATAAACTCCATTACACCAAATCGTATCCGTAAACTTCTTTCATTTTTAATCGTTTCTGCGAATGTAACTTATACGTGTTCGGTAGTATTGAGTTTTATTTAGAATCAGTTGTTATAGTTTTCTTGTATTCGGTCATAAAAATAACAAAAAACTTAAATAAATGAGGGAGTTCGAACGAATTTCTTCGTATTGATTTTCCCTACTTATTTGAAGACACTTTGAGTACTGGCATCCCTTGACGTATATGTATATGATTTTATGTCATTTTGAATGTCAAAAAGAGCTGTCAACGGGAGCGATTTGGCGTGCGTCCGACCTCGAGGAGGCGCTCGCGCCATCTGAGTCAAAGGAGAATTTTGACTCGTGTCGCCATTTGTATGGAGAATATACGCAATTTTAAATTAAGGATTAAATTTCTTCGTTGTCTTTATGAGGAAAAATATGAATATGCCCTGATGCACTAATTCAGTTATCTGGCTTTTAAATTAACATGAATATTTTATGCCTGTTAAAGAAAAATATGCATTGCTTCGTGTTCGAAAAATATGCAATTTTTTGATTTTTCGGTACATTTAGAGCCGATTTCTAGGAAATCCATGTAAATATAAAATATAATATCAATTGGAGCCTCTGCACGGGTTCTTTCTGAATAAGCTCATGTAAGAAATATGTTTGTAGAGTTATATTTACTTAACAAATTCTTTGTTCGAAAATAGGTCTAAAACGACAAAATTGGGAATCCGACCCTTAAGGTACTTTCCCTCCATGTGGCATCGCCGTGGGACGGCCTGTATACAGTGTGTAAGTCTAATACGGGCGAAGCTCGTAACGAGTGTTAGTTTACGACATAATAGGTACATTCAAATAACTTTTACTTAAAATTAGTGCAACAAAATTTTCCATACAAAATAATTCGGCGCGCAATGTAGAGCAACATACGCGAGTTAAACACACGTTGACAGCTAATTTCAAAAGCAGATGACATAACTGTCATATCAACAATAACAAATGTTCGTACCTACATTGCTGCTCCGATAATCTTAAAAAAATTATGTGGGGTCATAATTAAGAGTAACTTTAAAAAAACCTTGTAATTCATGAGTACACTAATGAATCCCATGCCTGGCTTAATTGATCGCCCGTATTAGATTTACACACTGTATAATAGATAGATACGTATAGATACTTAAATATATAGACAGCCATGACCAAGGAACAAATATTTGTGATAAATAAATACACAAATAATGCCCTCGCCGGGATTCGAACCCGGAACCTTCAGCTTCGTAGGCAGGGTCACTACCAACTAGGCTACAGAGGCTGACAAAATGGCTATTATGTCTTACGATAGTTTATATTCAAAATTTTGTAACTTTGTGTGTTTGCCTTTCTATCCAGGAAGTCGATTAGGTCAACGCAAGTAAAATAAAAATGAAACGAACAGCAGTCTTCTATTACAGATTCGTCGCGCTGGTAAACTTCGTTCGTCTCACCAAATTGTATTAAATAGTATACTGGTTTGAACACATTTTCGAATTTCCAACACAAAATCGTGTGTGATGAAAAGTATTTTTAATAATTGATTATGATTACGTGATGTATTGATTGAGATACGCTTTCGTTGATCTGAGATTTCGTAACGATCAAACGATTATCTGAAAATATTTCCCATAAAAAAAATTGTCTTACGAGCTTACGACTATAAAATATATCATCCATACATATCATCCTAACAATGATTGTCGACATTCGGTTAATCATTAATTGAGCACTAAAGATTATGCATGGATGGAATGAAGAGCAATTATCAGGCATCATTAATATGGATAGAGAGAGGAATAGCTGGCACTCGATGGAGTATGTCGACGATACTAGACGTGTGCGCCGCGCCGGCGTCACGCCGCCGCCGACCTTTTTCGCCACGCCGCCGCCGCCGACTAATGGTCGGCGTGAAATCGGCGTGGCCTTGACTGAATAAGAGAGTTATTTCTTATGGGCTAAATACTACACAGTCTACACACTAAGCTTCTTATTTGCTTTATGTATTTATATAATGCTCTTATGTAGGGAATTTACTGACATCCTATTAGTTGCTTTCGAGTGTTTTTTTATTATTATTTGAAATGGGCTTACTTATGGCCACACTAGCCAAGGGCAGAGACGTGGCCTAAAATGGAGTGAATTTGCCCAGAAGGTGCCTATTCACCCTTGACTTGAAGGTTGACGGGTTATACGATCTCGGAAACATAGACGCCGGCAGGGAATTCCACTCCTTGGCAGTACGCTTAAGGAAAGAAGACGAACGACGAAGCGCTTCGTACGAATAAATGGAATATCTACCAAGTAAGGATGGAACCCGGCCGTGCGTCTAGAATTTCGATGGTAAAATGGGGATGGCGGGATAAGCTCATGAAGCTCAAGAGCACAATCCCTGAAGTGCAATCTGTAGAACACCGACAGACTGGCAACTTTCCGCCGATGGGCTAAAGAGTGTAGCCCAGCCATCAGCTTCCTGTCACCAATCATTCTCCTGGCTCTGCGTTCTACTGAGTCTAAAGTGGCGAGTTGGTATTTAGCTAAGCCGTCCCATCAACAGTATTATCAACTCATCACTCATTACACGTAGGTTCTTAGGCTCGACAACTTCCAGCCTCCTGAACAAGCCGGTTACGGTTTCTAGAAAAGCTTTAGCACCGTAAATCACATACACAAGCAACGTCAGGATATACAGAAGACCGAGAGGTAGATTGCTTGCCCCTCAGGTTAGCGTTCGTGTTCGTGGTCTATGAAGCATTTGTATTGATCGAGACATTCGAGACCTGGGCTGTAGTACAGTATAATCAGCGGTTCTAAGTAGACTACTCCTCATTGCGTCGTTAACCCTATTCTGGGGGTTGTGACTTATTAACTCATCAATTTCTCTTTCACGATCTTCCACCAACCACTCCAATTTTCCGTAGCGTGGATCGCTTCAGCAACCCGAAAGTTGAGTGAGGTGCGGATCTGGTCTCTCCAACGCATGGGGCTCCTTCCTCTCGAATCTTTCTTGTAACAATAAGTTTTTGGAGGTCTTCCCCAGGTTTGCGGGCTGTGTCCAAAGAACAACCAAACAACAAATAGTAGAAGAATTAAGCCAAATAGGTAGACTACCGGTACTTATATTGTAGTGTTCAGGGGGGTTACCATGACCTCTTAAATGCAATTCAGTTTAGGTTCGGCTAGCCAATTTTTGTCAGTTATTCTATGCAACTGATACATCGCGATTCAGTTTAGGTCCTAAACTGGATCGCATTAGGAGATCGAGGTAGCAGACCCCTAGTTCGTCTTCAAGACCGGTATCCGAAATCCAGACCATTGCAGCGACGATTAAGACAGGGAGATGTCTTGTCTCCAAAACTGTTTACTGTTGCTTTGGAAGATGTTTTCAAGATTTTGGACTGGAATGGGATCGGCTTATGTCATCAACACCACTAGTGAATATATCACTCACCTTCGGTTTGCCAACTATAAAGTTATTATGGCTGAAACCATGGAGAACCACCCAATGAATACGAGTGAGGCGAGCTGGCGCGACTCTGTGCAGCCCTAAGTGGAGTTCGGCTTTCGGCCTTCGCAAGGGATCGAAACGAATCGGAGATCGGAGGGCCACAAAGTGTCACACTAAACCATTATGTAGCATGGGAGCGCTAGGATCTCGCAGCTTGGCCTTCAGTCTCGTCACCTGGCGTGCCTCTGTGAGACGCTCCAGGCTTTCAGCCTTACGTGAAACTGGGCCTTCGTGATCTATTTAGATACAGAGACGTGTTTGCGCACCTCTGCGTGAGCTCGGTCTGCGGCTTTTGCAGGCGTTAAGACAGTTGGGAAGCGTAATTGTATCGGAGAGGACAGAAATCGTGACACTCCGCGCCTTCGGCCTTCGCGGGCTTGACGCCTCACCATCGGGTCTTCGGCCCTCAGGTTCGGCTTATTTAGATACTAGGGCAGATAAAAGATCATATTGTGATTAAGAACGTTAAAAGTTTAAAAGATGTACGATTAAGTGGAGAATTTTGTAGTTGTAAAACAAGGTAATATTTTTTTGCATTATTCAAATATAATTAAAATGTAAACTGAACAACTATTATTTCAGCGTTAACTTTAAATACAGCCAAACACTATGACTTAATGAGAAAAACCTTTCATGTATTTGCAACCGATCCGATGCAATGGATGATTTTCGATATCCGCATTATCCAGATGCTGAAAATCGACGGATGTTGCAAACCCTAGTTCAGAGCCGCAGAAGATCTGGAAGCACCAACGTAGCTCAAAAAATCGCTGAATTGAAGTGGCAGTGGGCTGGACATACATTACTCGCAAAATTACCGGTGGGGAAAGTGATTTCTTAGTGGCAAGCATATACTTACTGGTCGACGGAGCGTAGGATGCCTCCCAATATGATGAACCGATCACCTGGTAAAGATAGGTGGAATCCAATGAACTATGGAATATTTATCCTTATGGCATGCTATGATAGGGGATTTGGGAAGCCTAATGTGAATAGGGCTAGTCCAAACCCAGTTACTGTTGAAAATATTATGGTAGAACATGGTGGGAAGAGAAAGCTGATATGTACTGATCAGATGTTGGATAAGGTGGTCAATGGTGGTGTTTGATGAAAATTTATGTTGTATTTATCTAAACTATGACAAGTGATACTATCGAATTCCGCTTTTTTAATCATGTGACCTTGACGCCGATTTCACGCCGAAATCACGCCGCCGCCGCCGACTTTTCAGCAAACGCCGCCGCCGATCATTTTTAGATCGGCGCACACGTCTAGACGATACATCCCATTTCAGGGTGAGACAAAATGCCAATCGTATCTGAAACGCATAACGATCGAAAACAATGTAGGTGAGCTTTTTCACTTTTAAGGGCACTAAATTACCATTAATTTAAACATTTAAAGCACAAATTTAGCACCGAAATTCATTAAAAACTCGGTTCCGGTGTTAATTTTATAAATTATAAGCGATATTACCTACAGCCGATCAAGCTTAAATTCCTAAAGATGTCGTACTTAATTGTCGTTACGAGCCTGACTACAATATATGACTGACTATAAAGTTTTTGAATGTCACTTTAATTGGATGTCCCTAGAAGTGAAAATTCCCAGATTTATACCCAATTTTTTAATTATTTCATAATATTTCAATTTTTTAGATAAGAATTTCTCATAATGATCTCAGAATAGGAGAAAAATGTTGTCCCATAAATTTACATACTTTTTTCGAACTTTTCATTCCGTTACCGCTATACAAAATGTATAAAAAAATGGTAGCGAATGGAAAAAACTCGGGCGAAAAAATTTCTCCCATCAGGATCGAAAGAGTTCGATTTAAAAACAAAAGTACACCAAATAAAGTAATGTAGGTATTATTTTATTCTCACACTCACGCTAGTTGGGTGTCCGTAAAAGTGAAAATGCCCTACAGTTTAAGATCTAGTCAGATTTTGTATTGCACATTCCCTTTCAAAAGTAGAGTACATTCCAATATCGTGACATTTACGCAAGATCTGATCTGACGCGGTTTGGGACAAAATCCTATGGCCTTACTTTCATATTCCCATGGTACAAATAGTGCGTGCGTAGTTTATACAAGTAAAGATGTACTTTGAGAGTATCCTTAACATAAGTTAGTTATAGCAGTATTCAGGACCGGATTTAGGGGGGGGAGGGCAACCGGGGCTACAGCCCCGGGGCCTCTACGAAAGAAGGGCTCCCACAAAAAAGATTTCGAAAAGAAAAAAAACAAATTCCAACTAGTAAACAATAGTAAGATTTTTTTTTTTAGTAATAAAGTGATCTACTCCGGGAACTGGATTTCACCGAAATCATCAACGATTTTTCGGCGAAAAAAGCTCGGCAGATTCCGTTCGTTAACGCTAAAATTTAATTTCAGATAATTCTAGTTTCCGATTGTATTTATATGTTGGTCCTTTGTTAAATGATAAAATAATCTATACTTGTTTCCACAAAAAAATATTTAATGATAAACTTGACTGAAAAAAATTGTCTACTTTCCAGTGTCCAGAGGGCCTCCACTCCTTTGTTGCTTCGAAGCCTCTCAACCTCTAAATCCGACCCTGGCAGTATTCACTGTCGTTTGCGTATCTGCTTACTATACTCGCGGTCAATGAAAACGGGTCAGACGTTATTTTTCATAGAAAATACTGCAAATGAAGGGTCCACAGAAAAAACATGTCCAGTGCTTAAAAAAATCAGGGCAAATTCACACCTTATTCTGTTAAAAGTAAGGTTGTTTTTCCTTCTGTAATTTGAATTGACTATACATGTTCTTTCCGTGGACCCTTCAAATGGACTGATTTCAAAGGCAGTTTTCAAATATTTCATTTCATTTATTTATTGTTAGGTCATGAACATATTTTTACATAATAATAATATTTACAGGATACGTAGAATCCTTTTTAATATCAGATTTTATTGTAATTGTATTGTATTGTCAGCCCCCATAGCCTAGTTGTTAGTGACCCTGCCTACGAAGCTGGAGGTTCCGGGTTCGAATCCCGGTGAGGGCATTATTTGTGTATTTATTTTTCACAAATATTTGTTCCTTGGTCATGGCTGTCTATGTGTTTAAGTATCTATCTATTATATATATCGTCGCTTGGTACCCACATCACAAGTTTTAATTGAGCTTATCGTGGGACTAGGTCGATTTGTGTCGTTCCAATATATTTATTTAATTTTCCTGAGCTAAACAAAGAATAAAAAAATGGTCTTTATAACGATTTGTGCAAAATTTTGGAGTGTTTAAAAAACCCCAAAAATGTATGGAAAAAGGGGCTTTCTAATCATGACTTGCTATTTTTATATCGACATCGACGGAGTTTCTGACGACAAAACTAGATGTTTTTTGGATGCGATGGTAAAGTCAGGAAAATTCCAATATACCTACTTAATTGGGTATTAAATTGGATTCCACTTATCCTGTAGGTAAATATTTTAAAAATTTGTTCGCTATCAGCATGTTTACAGTATTCTATATGAACAATTATACCCGATCCGTATTCCTTGACGAAGAGTGTATTTGTGTTCTTTTTATGTATCTTACCTCGGGCCGTTATTACAATGTTAATTTTATTAATATACACTGAATAATCTCATTAACTAAACATTAACTCGGTTAGCAACCTGTAAACATTGAAAAGACGCGAAATAAAAGCACATGTATGTATACTCCATTTCAAATACCATGGCCCGATGCCACATAAAACTTTGCTGTGGCATCGGGCCATATTATTTGAAATGGAGTATACTTGATAAGTTGAGATTTGTTGAGTTGATATTGTTAAGCTAACTACATACGAGTACGTAACATAATATCTATATATGTAAAAGAAGAAGCTCCCTTATAAAGATGCACGCACAGCCTAAACCCCTGGTCCTATAGACTCCAAATTTGGCACGTAGGTTCCTTTTATGGTGTAGACGAGCACTAAGAAAGGATTTTACAAAATTCACCTTCTAAGGGGTTGAAATGGGGGTCCAAAGTTTGTATGGCGAAATAAGATTAGTTGAACTATTTGATCCGAAACTTCGCAAAAGTATTCTTTAAAGTAATTGAGTAAAGGTATGTTAAAGGTTTTTTGAAATTTCAACCCCCGGAAAAAGGTAAAAAGGGTGAGGAAGTGAAAAAATCAAGTTGGGTATCGTTTCTATGGTTTATCGGGACGTAGATCACGAATACAATAACGATTTTTAATTTGAATGCGGCGGACGTGAAATACTATGTACACGGTTATGGTATAATGGGGTAAAATTCGAAAAATATCAATATAATTTTATTATTTATTTTTTATCTATATATATTATATAAAAGAAGAAGCTCCCTTATAAAGATGCACGCACAGCCTAAACCCCTGGTCCTATAGACTCCAAATTTGGCACGTAGGTTCCTTTTATGGTGTAGACGAGCACTAAGAAAGGATTTTACAAAATTCACCTTCTAAAGGGTTGAAATGGGGGTCCAAAGTTTGTATGGCGAAATAAGATTAGTTGAACTATTTGATCCGAAACTTCGCAAGAGTATTCTTTAAAGTAATTGAGTAAAGGAATATTTAAGGTTTTTTGAAAATTCAACCCCTGAAAAAGTTAAAAAGGGTGACGAAGTGAAAGAATCAAGACGGGTTTGGTTTTATACTTTATCGAGTCGTAGATCACGAAAACAATAACGATTTTAAAATTTAACGCGGCGGACATGAAATACTATGTACATGGTTATGGTGTTATGGGGTAAATTTCGAAAAATATCAATATAATTTTATTATTTATTTATATATCATGTTCATTTATGGTTCTAGAGATTCCAAATATAGTGCGTAGGTTTTTTTGAGGGTGTAGGGAAGCTCTAAAAATGGTTAGGTCAAAATCCACTCCCTAGGGGGTGCGATAGGGGTCCAGGGTTTGTATGGCGAAACTTGATCAATTAAAATACCTATTTCATCCCAAATTTCACAGGAGTATCCGTAAACATAAATGAGTAAAGACGTGTTTTAAGTTTTTGAGAAATCAATCCTTGAATGTTGTAAAAAGGGCAAACAGTAAAAATCAACATGGATATCGATTCCACGTTTATCAAGTCATTGTTCACGAAAACAATAACGATTTTAAAATCTAACAAGGCGGACGTGTAACACCGCTTACCCTGTTATGGGATGGAATTTGATAATCTATCTATCTATATACATAAAAGAAGAAGCTCCCTGACAAAGATCCACGCACAGCCTAAACCCCTGGTCCTGGAGATAATAAAGTTCTTCATATGGAATTTTAAGTCAAAATTGCAAGAAATGTTCGCCATCTTGAATTTAGGCATTAAGTTTAATACGACCGTGATAAAAATTTATAGAACGCAGCCGAACCACGGGTAAAAGCACCATCCGCCACACTTAAATCGGTTAAGGCAAACGCGCGATAATCGCGGGAAAACATTAACACGCAGTGAATAGATGTTAGTACGCGGGCGAAGCCGCGGGTAACTGCTAGTTATGAAATAAAACGGAAACACTTTACACGGTTCGTGTTCTACGTGTGACTACGGGAGAAAATATTATAAATTTTTATTACTTCATAAAAAAACATTATTTGATGTTGGTAAGAAACGTTATACAGGTAAATAATCTTAGTAAATATGTTGTAAGCATGTAGTACAAACATAATAGCTTTATAATTACCATGGTAGTTATATAACGGATAAAGAAAATAGTATAAAATATACTACGATTTGAACGTAAAAGTAATTTGAGCTGACATGGTTTATTTCCGGGGCTGTCATTAAGTACTTACCTTTTACAATTTCCTTAATAGTTACGGAATACATAACGTGGGTATGTTAACATCTTAGTTTTTATATTGAATCACTTCCGTGAACTCGTTTTAAAGTAAAGAAAATATCAGTACTCAAGTACTACCCTCTACATGATATTTAAATATCATAAATCATAATTATATAGGGTAGTTTAGGCTGTTTTCGATCAGATAAATCTAGTTCTCGGCTACCCAACGCTTCACACATTTACTATGAAAAAGGCCGAAAACCCAAGGTGGCGGGTGAACCTAAACTACCCTATACATATTAATATTACAAATACTTACGTTGAAGTTAGCTAAAAAAGGATTACCAGTGCCAATCTTTTAGTTCAAAATGACTAACTGTTACTTCATTTGAAGGATCCACGGAAAAAAACATGTCCAGTGCTTAAAAAGATCAGGGCAAATTCACACCTTATTTTGTTAAACGTAAGGTGGTTTCTCCTTCTGTAATTTGAATTGACTAGACAAGTAGACAATTCCTTTCCGTGGACCCTTCATTTATAAGAAAAAAAATTTAAACATTTGTCAGAATAATAATTGTCTATTCATCTTCTGAAAACCATGAATTTACAAAAGAGTCGCTTAAATCAATGCCATTCAATCAGAAAATAAATAAATCTCCTCACTTCTACTGTACGCTGACTATATTATAATTAATTCCTTGATTTCACCTACCTACTACCTATTTATGTTTTAATGTTGACGTGTCTCAATAAAAATCTGTACTTATTATTTTCGCGGCATTAGCAAGCAATGAAATATACTAGTTCAATAATCCACTTACATAAACGCACGAAACTACGAAAATATAATAAAATAACAATGCAGAAGAAAAACTACACGTGACGCGAACCTATTCATGCAAACTATCTTTAAAGTAAATCAGACCCAGTTTTCGCTATCGATCGTGAGGTAATCTGAAAAATACGAGTAGGTAATTCACGCTTTTAATACTGCAGTCGCTATCTATTGCGATTTGCAGATGAACGTTTTCCAAAAAAATAACCCGAAAATCTGATTCTTCCAGGTCTGGACGTGCCTGGGCTCATTCGAATGAATCAAGAGCTGATTCGATCTAGTTAATCAAGAATAGTCCTAAAAACAATTCGATTACGTCACGTTTTTGTATGAACTTACTACGAGCATCACGTCAAGGTGCATTTAGACCAAACGAGCATTCGCTCATTCTATCCCCCACTCTGCGAAATTCGTTCGTTACACAAAACGTGATTTGTCGAAATTCGTTGATTTCGTAGAGTGGGAGATAGAATGAGCGAACGCTCGTTTGGTCTAAATGCACCTTAAGCCGTCTAAGATCGCGATGCATTGAAGTGTACGGACGCTAACGATACTAAAGCTGATTAAAGAAACGCATGCGCGAGACGATAGCAAAAACCGTCCTCGTTACATTGGAAGCGGACTACTTAGAACAATGCTAACTATCGGAACGATCTAAGAAAAGCAACCGTTTTTCACGTAGAATTCATCTCAGCGAGTAATCAATTACTTACATCTATATCGTTTATAGCCAAGTTTTAGACGAAAAACATACAAGGTATCGCTAAAAAGAAATGCGTATGTGCCTATGTCATATACAGGATGATTTTTTATTCAGTGGCCAAGCTTTACGGGGGTTAATTCTGTAAAAGTTCATCAATATGACCTCACAATTAATTTGGCCGATGAATAGAAAATCACCATGTAGTACACGAAAAAAACAAGTTTTTTTTGTTTTCATACATGTCATAATTAAATGAAAACTGTGAGACAACCTTACGAATAACATAAGGGTTAATTTCACTTCAGGTGACTGACGGCACATTTCAACATAAGTAATAATAGGATAATTATAATATAAGTTACAATGCACTTGTTTAGTCATTACACGTGTTTTGTTATTAGTTTCTTAGAGAAAATAATTATTTGACCTAAATAGGCTTCCTTTTAATTTAACGGAAGTGGAAGTCTATTAAGGAGGCCTATTTCCAGCAGTAGACTTCCTATGGCTGAAATGATGATGATGATGAAATTTAACGGAAAACAACCTGTACAAAACCATTCTCACGTAAGTCTGACTTGTACTTAGCCTCTTTTTTAGGGTTCCGTAGTAAAGTAGGAACCTTTATAGTTTTGGCATAATCGGCGCCGCCGTTTTCGAAATACTACGGAACCCTACACTGAGCATGGTCCGACATGCTCTTGGCCGGTTTTTTCAGAATTAAGTAGGCAGGACATAGAATACTAATTAGTTTAATCATGTCTAACAAATGTAACATCGGAACTAAGTTCGCGTGTCTCGTGTAGGAAATACAAATGTAATTATAAGTTTTGCATGCGTGGCCGTGAGACCATAACTGTACTTTGTGGGTATACTTCCGAGCAGCAGTGTACAAACAGCAACACTCCTAACTGATCATTAAAGACAGAGCAGACAGAAAATGAAAGAGATAAATATATTTACTTCAAATTAAATGACGTTTGCGTATGTGTGACGTGCCTTTGTCACTGTAGTCTGAAAAGGCAAGGGATTTATTGTAACAAGTTGTGTGACTTTATCATCAATATATTTTAGCTTTCGTGCCTCTTTTGGACGGATAGTCTAAACGGATATTAATATCTACAAATTCGATATACGGCATTTAATGTCAATAATGATATTTGATCAAAAAAAAGAAAAAATACTGTTTCAAAACTCTTTTGAATAATAGCCCGCCTATCTTACCTATAGCGTAAGACCTTCGTAGGACACACACATACATAGCCGTTGAAGTGTTATTCTCTTTCATGCAATATTTCCTATTTGTGAAGTGTATAATTATCTAGCTGTGTTGCTATTTGTACAGGTTGCAGAACATTCTCTAGATATCCTAAAATTTAAATATTAGTTGTCGTATATCAAAGAAAAAATACCGAAGTTTTTCAACGCCAGGGGCGGGATTTAAACCCACATTCTTAGCTTCCGCGGCTGATAAACCACTCGGCTACTCCAGTTTACGCATCACCCACGAAAGCATTCATCAGCAGGGTTCAAATTACAACGGCGTTGGTAAACTTCGGTATTTTTTCTTTGTTATAATGACATCTATTATTAGGGTTCCGTAGCCAAAATCGGAACCCTTATAGATTCGTCATGTCCGTCTGTCCGTCTGTCCGTCTGTCACAGCCGATTTACTCGGAAACTATAAATGCTACAGTAACGAAATTTGGTAAGGATATGTGTTGTATGAACCGCTACAGGATTATGATACTAAATGGTAAAAATGATGGGGGCCCTCTATACATGTAACTGAATGAATGGGATAGATTTTTATTTTAGTTGAATATAAGCGTGTGGGGTATTAATAAAAAGGTGTTTGAAAATGATATGAAGGTTTATAAATTTTATTTTAATTTAAGCTAATTGTTAAATTTTCAAGATATCAGCTCTCAAAGTCTGAAAAATGTGTCCCCCCCTCTATTTTTTAAACTACGCGATATAAAATTCTAAAATACGTTATGCACATTAATAAACTCTATCAACGATTTTGGTTCGATTAAATTATCTCCTATAGTTTTTGAGGTAGGTCGATTTAACTGTATTTTTTAAATAATAATTGATAATGGTACGGAACCCTTCGCGCACGAGTCCGACTCGCACTTGGCCGGTTTTTTAAATTTATGCAGGATGTTATACAAGCCACTGAAAACCTTTAGAACGTTTTGAGTTGTTCCACAAAAAATATACTAAAAGTTTGTAAATTATTTTTTTCAATTGTTTAATTTTAGTTTCATGACGCATTGGTGTTTTACTGTAAAGTCGTGTAAACTTTAGTTTTAATAAATAAAATACAGACTAAAAACTACCAGTCGATCTTCTAAATACTGCTACTGTCACAAATGCTGAGGTATCTACTTTTTTCTTATTCTATTCGCGCTTCAACACCGATTCATTTTCAATTAGTAAATTGATTTTAACAGCATCAGAGCAATCTCCAAGTGCAAAAATCGGCTTTCTAGTAATTAATACATCTAGCATTCTGTTGATACAGCGGGGTGAAATAGACCAAAACGGTAGTCTTGCTATCTTTGTTGCTAGGACTACTTTCTTCTACTGAGGAAAGGCGGATGGGTACGCAATTCTTGTTCTCAAAATTAAGTTCAATACCAATAGAAATAAAGCAAGATACCGTAAAAAGTTTATTTGGTCAAAATCACGTTGGGCAAGCGGTTTGGCGATTATAGTAGTGTAGTGGAGTAATCGAATTACTTTTACCCCAACTCTAATAGTGGAGTAGAGTTAGGGTAAAAGTAATTCGATTACTCCTTTCGATTACTTTTGTGTGTGTACTTTGTAATCTGAGCTACAAAACAAATGTAATTGACAGAGGTAATCAGATATTTTTTCGCCCAACTCTGGTATCCACTATGATGATGCTAGCGCCCATCACCAATCATCTTAAAAGAATGTTCAGTGAAGCTCCAATCCTTCCTACTCTTACGACACCCACGAGAAGGTTTGATGTGATGACAAATAAATTGTTACTGTCGTTACCACGAAAACACAATACAAAAAGTTTATTTGTAGCAGTATCACAACTCTAGTCTAAAAATCCCTATTCACCCCTACCACCCCTCTTCACCTCATCCATAATTTTGAATGTCTTTGCAATCCCAACTCACCATATTTTGTGGTAGTCGAAATCGTTTAAAGTATTTTAAAACAGTTTAATTTACTTATCCGTGTATCATATTAAAAAGCCAAAAAGCAAATAAATATGTCTCTATGAACAAACCTCAAAGTTTGGCAAGACAACCAACGATTTATAAAGTTGATTGACCAATTGTACACAAATTCTGTGTAAAGCAACTCTACTCTCCGACATGACCAACATAATTTACAATTGGTCATAATTTTCCGGCCAAGTAGCCCGTCACAACTAGTTTTAGGACAGTACCGTCTAAATACATCATAAAAGTAACGGATCTCACAAAAATTGTCACTTGTCAAACTGGCTAATAATTGAGCAAGACCACTTTTTCCAACAACTGTCTTTATTTCAAAAGCTTGAAATGTATTTGTTATGGAGTTTTAAGAGTTAATAAGCTGCTTACCATCCAGGCTTTTTTTTGACTTGGTGATGGTTTTGGAGGGTTCTGTTCTATCCAGATTTGCCTAGGGGAAATCTGGGCTAATCTGAAAGAAAAGAGCCTAGCCTAGCGTTAACTCTTCCAATCTGAAATTAAAGTAAACAACTTTAATTTCAATGAAAAAGTTACGTTTTACACTTACAGGATGAAGGTCAGAAGATTAATAGGCACAATATATGCCGGAGCCTTCTTAGTATCAGTTTTCGAAAAACAAAAGCGTTCGAATTTTAAAAATCGAAGGTACTTTCGTATTACGTGAGCGCTTTCGCCTCTTTATGGGTCCGCGGTGACCGTTACGTCACGATGGCCATTCATAATCTGGTTATCGTAAAGTCCTATCACAAATGTTGAAAATATAATCTGTCCTTGTCACACTGAAGATATCTCCGTTGGTGTGGCAGAGACAGATACCTCGTCATTTACGATTTTCGACAGCAGCGGTATGCCTCCGATTGGAGTAATCTCGTCATTGATGCTTTATTGAGGTATTTTTGTGCTTTACGGTGTTTTTGTACCATCAAGAAAATCAAGATTGGCTATTTGAGTGGATATTTATTGTAAAAGGTGTTACGATTAGAAAACTGGTAGCTTTTTAGTTTAGTGCAGTTAACGAAATAATTTCTTCTTTTAAAGATTATGGTTTATATTGGTTATAAGTGTTTTAACGGTTTGTTATTGGTATTGTGTCTATATTGTGATGGTTTTTTATCACCTGAGCATGGTTTGTCATGGTTGTTTCCGAACATTGATACAAATGAACATGGTTATTGCGTTATTACTCTCCATATTTTTATATTGATATTGTTGTTCTGTAATTTGAAAGGAGGTAAAAACTATATAAAATATTTGACTCATCGAACTTCATCTTAATATTCAATTTAACAGTTATTGTTGTTAAAACAAGACTTTAAAATAAAGCGATGATCTCACATTACAAAAATGTCTCGAAACAGGATTTCCTATAACTTGGTTCCGTAAATAACATAACGTATCAGTCTCTGGAAAAAAAGTAAATTTGCAATTTCAAGTTGTCTTGAGGGATTAATCCATTAAACTAGTACCTATTTTTTCTGTATACATCTCATAAACATAAATCACCCAAATAACAAATGTCCTTAAAGCAACGGTTTTCAATGTTTTTATATAACAGTTAAAAGATCTTAAAAACTGACCTTAACCAAGAATCAGGTTCAATGAAAAACTATGATTAATTATGTTTTTACGCTTGTCACCGTTCTTATTTCATTAACAATAAGGTCAAATTTCGAATTCAGTGGCGTTGCTTGATGTTTGTCCCACATTTGAAGTATTTCAGATTCTCACGACCATGACTGCGTAGATAAAATAGTTCTTTTGATTTGTGTTTAAAATCAGTTAAGGCTATTAACTAAGAATGGGATTTGTTCAAAAGAAGTGGTTTGTTATATGAATTAGGTAATTATATAGCAATTATCACAGCAGGCAATTAGCTTTAGAATTGTAATTATTAGATTATGTTTTATACATAACATTGTTCATAATTTATTATTATTAGATTATGTTTTCTACATAACATTGTTCATAATTTTGCAGCAAGGAATTTAATCACCTGCCGGTCTAAATAATGTTATTTCCACATTCAGATTAAAAAAAAAAGTAATTTGGTTAATATCGCACAACTGGTTCATGATCATGACAGTGTGTATTTTGTAATGTAAAGAGTTACAGTCAGATTTGTTAAGTTTCTCGCTGTTTCACTTATCCAACTTTACAACCTATAGGTACTCATCAACAAAAAAAATATGATTACCTACTTAATTTAGGCACGTTTCATTGAACCTTTGAATATCAATTTTACAAAAGCCCAAAAAGAGCTATAAACAAATTGCGTCTGATTAATACCTTCTACTAGATAGAAAGAAAAACTAAAACCCAAATCGTTTCATTCCAGGTGAGATCAATGTTCGGCAACGCAAACGCCACATCCGACCTCATGCTTCCCATACTCCTCGATATGGCCAACCTGATCCGAAAGGCTGTCCGCTCCGGCAAAGAACCCAGGGAAGTCAAGGAACCACTAACACTACCTCAAGCACAACTCCTCAGACGATCATTCATTGAAGACACACTAGACGACGAACCATTCGAATACCCCACCACCACTAAAGCACCAGAACAGAGATACCGTAGACCACAAAGGAGATATAATCCTAAAACAGTCAACAAAACAGATACAGACACAAACAGTAAAAACAAAAGCAAGGAAGTTAAAGCGAAAGAGGATGTTGTAAGTGTTTCATTCATGTTCTACATACAAGTACACTCCTTTTGTGAATCATCTTATTATCTCCATATTTCATATTACATATTTATTATTCAGTGACCTATTTCATCTTTACGTATACAGGTTCTTCATTAATGACACGGTCATGTCATTTTATTACCAATACTGATATTACCCATATACTACTCGTAAATTTTCTTTCAAATTCCCCAGCTCCATTTAAATCTGCTCAACAGAAAGCTCTCAGTGGGCACTTAGTTCCACACACCTATTTGTACACCTACACAATTACTTATATCAAATCTTTCCATTCTGAGATTCTTTCTCACAAATTCCAGTACGCCAATAAAACCATGTCAACAGATACATCTTGTAGCTATTTTATTATCTAGATACCTTATCTAATATCATTTCCTTCATGAATATCATGATATTATTATTTTCTAATTCTAAAACTCCACGAACACCTCAGGAATAAAAGCCCTCGAGTACTTTATTTTCCACATATCAAACATCATATCAAATATTATCCTCTTCCATCCTGAAATTATTTATTTCTAATTCCAGAACATCACAAAGACTATAACGACTGAAGCCCCAAGGTCATCTACAGTCAGAAACAAAAACGCAACGGAGAACAGCACAATGGATCTGATGGCCGACGCGACCAACCAGACTCTTGCGCAGGATCTACCGGTTGCTGAGAAGCTGCGAGCTCTCAATAGATTCATTGACAGGAAAGGTGAGAATCTCGGAAGGTATTGTAAAGGACTATGAGCAACCTTGTATGGAGCATTGCCCCAAAGTCAACACAGGTAGGAGTTACATTGTAGAATAGGTTTTTAAAAGTACTTAATATCATTCTATAGACACCAAGATGAATTCCATTGCAGAACTGAGATATTCATATGTTAGTAAATACAATCTATCAGAAAATGGGTAACTTAGATAATACTGGAGCTTAGTCATTACAATAACGAAGTGTGAAAAAAATATTCTGTAGCTAATTACTGGTTTTATTTACACAATTACTATTTACATACTAGCAACTCTTTAAGAATGCCTCGATATAAATATAATTTAAACCTAACTAGTAAATTATTAGTTACAATAAGTACTGATTTTTCAATCCCCAGTTAACAGTAACTGTCAAATAAATGTTAACTCTATCCTTTTTTGACTTATGACTAGCGATAAGGATGGTAATACTTTTAACTGACGGATACTTTTAACTGAGGATTGAAAAATCAGCCCGAAGTCTTATAGGTAATAGGATAGGTAGTTACCTATATTCTGTTTTCGAAGCTCGTATTGACGCTGACACACATACCTAAGTTCTGCAATGGAATTCAATTTTGCGCCTATATGTAGATTGAAATAAAGTAGATTTAAAGACCAATTTAATTATCTATCCAACTGTCATGTTTGTTGGTTTTGGGGCAATTTTAACGCATGGTCCTTTAATCTCGCGATTCACTTGTGCTTTTTGATGATTCAATTGTAATGACTTTTCCAGAGATGCGTTACGAGTGTGAAGAATGTTTGATATAAATCAATTAAATTTCGAGAATATCCACCTTAGACACTTAACTACTATTTAATGATTTGTAAAGTTATCAAATCTCAGTATGATTAAAATGTATGAGATTTAGATGTTTTGCGAATAAACTTGCCATAAATTCAAATAAATTTCAATTCTGATTCGGATGCAAATATGGAACGGAAAGGAGAAACTAGTTTTACGGCGGAATTACTATGAATTCATTTCAATATTGACATTAATTTCGTAATATGTTACCTTATGTTGACCAATAATATTGGCGTATTCTCTTAATGCTAATATATTTTCTGTTGTATTCATTAGGTGTTCTGAATAGTTACTTAAATATTTCAAACATGAACACACAACAAATACAAAAAAATCATAATACTCACCCGAAAACACAGAATAGAAGAGCAATCCAAACAGATATTTAATCCACTAACCAATTATTTAATTATTTCGTGCATCACATTTATTGTCCTAAAAAAGTCGAATCCCAAAGTCAAAAAAAAAATTATAATAAAAAAAGTTGAGAATAAAAAAAAATAAAAGAAGATTGGGACTGTTGCTTATTTAGGTGTTGAAATTGTGGACTATAGCTGCAGTATTGGACCACAGTTACGCGGTTTTACGGTATTCTTACTGCCGTCACCACAAGGCCAAACGTTTCTTACACAGACCTATTTCCCAGGTAACCTGATTCGCCGAGGAACCTTTCCCCCGAAGCCTCCAGCGCGGCGGGCCACCGCGGAGTCCACCATCAGCCCCGTCAGAAGACGCCCGGCCCCAGCGAGGAAGCTGCCGGTGATCACACCGAGTGAACAGGCCAAGTGCGAGCTCTTCACGAACACTCTTTGTCTGCATTCTGAAGATTATCCCACGTATGTGTTCAATTTATTTAAGAATTTTTTTCTTCTTGTCTGAGAAAAAGTACTAAAAATCCACAAAAGCACCGTCTTACCCGTTAACCTACCGCTAAATACTGTGTTCCGGTTGGGGGGTAAGATAGCCGGTGTAATTAATGGCTTAGAGGCAATCCATCTACAGGGTGTTTTTTTTTCGACCGTTCAAATTCTACGTAGTGAATGTGTAGGTCATACTGACCAACTTTTACTATGGGGACAAAGTGGAAATCGCGAAAAAAAAATCAGCTGTTTCATACAAATTGGCGGCATTACGCCGGCCGAAATTGGCGGCATTACGCCGGCCGAAATGTATGAAACAGCTGATTTTTTTTTCGCGATTTCGACTTTGTCCCCATAGTAAAAGTTGGTCAGTATGACCTACACATTCACTACGTAGAATTTGAACGGTCGAAAAAAAAACACCCTGTATTTAAGTCCTCAGGGTAGGCAGCGCATAGGCAATTTTTTGATCACTAGGTATGTCCAATGTCCATGGGCCTCAGTTCCTGCTTTCCATCAAGTGGGCTGAGAGCTCAGTTGTCTACCTTCTTCAAATAAAAAAAAAAGCAATGTTCCAAACTTCTAACGAGGAATACACTAATGTGAGCTTTTGAACCTGCTGTTGTTGAACTGAACACAATGTGTTTGCACTTAAATTATTCCAACTATTCTACCACAACCACTTTTACGTACCTATTCAAACCAAAACCAACCATAAATCTATCTCAGTTATCTGCTAGACACATGCTTCAAATATAAATTATCATTATCGCCACCCTGGGCAAGCGTGGGCATTTATTTGTCTTGGTCTTGATAGTTGTTGGTCAGCAAAGTTACCTAACCTCAAAAATTGCTTTGTGTTTTCACAATTGGGGATCACCAAAAGCAATATTTCTGACCTCTTACCTTAGACTGTATTATGTTGATCAGATAAACCAGAACTTTAGATATGAATGTTCCGGTTATCTTGCAGGCTAGCATAGAAGTAGCCATGGTCTCAGGCATCATTCAGACATACCATTATGGAAATTAGCCACCAATATGGCAGCGTTTACAAAAAAGTGTTTTTTGAATAAGTACTGTTTTTTAGCAATTGAGCCCCCAGAGTTTGAATACATTACTTTCTTATGAGTGGTAAAATGAAGGTTTTTTAAAATACCATCTTTCATGAAAGACGTAATTATCTAATCACCATAAAAGAAATGAAAGGTTAATGAAGTTTTCCTATTTGTGGCACATTGTTGTTGCGGCCAAACAATGGCACTTTCTATTTTTAAATGTTTCACACCTATTGAAAGTACCACTTTTGTACTTTCAAAGTAGTAAAAGGTCACTCTTAGTTATTAGCCAGGTACCTGTTGGAACCTTACCATTGTACCTTGATGTGCAATAGAAAAGTTTCCTATAGGTTATATTACAAATATTGTCATATTATGTACTTATGCAGGGCTGTTTTATCAGATGCTCAATAATATCAGAGGCTAAGAGCTTATAATCAGAAACTTTTTCCCTGAAATCGTAACTAAAAATAATTCTGTCATACACAATTTCAAGATCAAAGCACCGAAATGTATGAAACAGTAAACAGTTTTTATTTCGCAATTTTGGGGTTAGTGTCATAGTGAAAGTTGATCAGTATGGCTGACACAATACATGGGGTATCTGAAATATTCCGTGGATGGTGAAACATCATTTATAAAACAAAATAAATAATACCAAGTTCACCAAAGTCCTTAGTCCCTACTGCATTTCTATACCTAGGTATCGTGCTTTCGATGAGAAAATTGATTACTTGAGGAACTTTTTATAATCTAATAATACATTTAATTTCAACAATTTTCCGTCTGTTTCGCAAAATTTCCGCAATTCAATAGGTAGGTAATTATCCGAAAACATCCCAACCATAATTTTTGTAACTGACATGACACTGTAATGCAGTCTGGCAAACATGTGTCATCATTAAATCAAGAACCCATTATTAATTCAATGTAAATTCATAGTAAGGGGTGTAAAAGGAACAAAAGCGTGATTAGAGATGATTATTTAACATCAAAGAGCTCAATTTGATAATTAGACAGGCCTAGGATTCACTTAAACGGTTTATATTAGCATAAAATCGGTCGCTGACAAGCAAAGGTCATATTGCGTAAAGGTTTTATGGACCGAAGCCAATTGTAGGTCTTTATTTTACGTGTAGCTTGGACAAAAAATCGTTCGACGACCGTTCGATGACCGTTTTACATTTTTAATCGACTTCAAAAAAGGAGTTTAGGTTCTCAATTCGACTGTTTGTTTTTAATGTTTGTTTCCTCAGAACTTCCGACTAGCTGACTACATGTACAAAAATGTTTTTTTTTTCTGTTAAATTTATAGGAAG
>JALPQI010021912.1:0-21593 GCA_025490895.1 Thaumatotibia leucotreta
ATAGTGGACACATTACTGCGATCGTCAATCCGCTTGCCCAGCGTGGCGATTATGGGCATTTATCTCCTAATGCGTCAATACGTACATAGTTAATAGGATACGCATAGTGAATAGGAGAGGCCTACATCCTGCAGTGGACTATCATACGCTGATGGTGTGGTGTGTTTTTTTATGATGAGTAGTTATTTCTAGAGGTAACAGCAACGCATAATTTTCTTGCAATTTTAGCCTAAGTATTCATTTCTTCTAAGATACTATATTTCTTTAGAATTATTTATTCTTATTTTTAATAGCAAGTAGGTAACACTACATTCAACTACGAAATTCAAACCCGGAACATTTAAGTTCGTAGGCAGGGTCACCACCACGGCTACGGAGGCTGACAAAATAGATATGACTGTAAAATTTCGTGAAACGCTGCACATACAACTGACCAAGCTGAAAAGAGAACCTCTCCGTTCGGTCCAAAATAAATGCACAACAGCCAAAAATTCTCGAAACTCAATAATAGCCAATCTCCGCCACTGGCAATAGGCATAAAAAAATCAAACGCCATTTTCGACTTTTAAAAACCTTTATTGTCCATGTCGCTTACGTCATTATTGATAAATCACTGTTCACTTGTATACCGTATTTTATACTGTGTGGCGTAAGTGCCATAAACACTAAAGTCCTATTTCATAGCATTCAGTTGAGTACGTAGACCTTTAAAACATTCTTTTTTTAAACCTTTGTGTCTTTAATTGATGCTCCAATTTATATGACTGTTTTGTTTGGTATGTACTCGTTTATTTGAGGATAGTCATACAATTTTTTTATTGAATAGGAGGCAAATCGAGCAGACGGATCGCCTGATGGTAAGCGATCGCCCTCAGCGAACTATTATTCATTCCAGTTTAAAGCGGCATTTAAATCATTCAGAATTAAATATAAAAAAATACATTAAAAAATTAACGAGACATCACAATGGGAATATAACTCCAAATAACATTTATTCAAAGCCTATGTCTACTCTGACTGAAAAATAAAATAATAAATAAATATCTTAGGACATCTTACACTAATCAACCTAGTCCCACGGTAAGCACAATTAAGGCTTGTGATGTGGGTACTAGGCGATGATATTATATAATAGATAGATACAAACAAACATATAGATACCTAACCCTTAACCAGGTTGTGATCTCATAGCGACCACTTAGCAAAAGATTTTTTCCTGACGAGCAAAACGCTTGTAGCGGCCAGTAAATGTCATTGACGTATAGTCTATAAACTGACAGATTTCTGAACGCACCCAAAATTGATGAGTCAGAACAAATTTCTTTGACGTTTTAGTTGTCAACTTCAAAATCCGAAAAAGTGGCAGATTTTGTGTGTTGCTCCAGATAAATACTATTATTGTGTCGAAAAAAATTACGGTAAGTGCTATGTGTTAAATTATTTTGGTAGTATATAAGGTAATGTAACTGTAGGATGTCATAAATGGTCACAGTAATAGTTTTTTAATTAAAATTTTTGCTCTTAAAGTTTGTGGGCCCTATATGACCTCTGCCCGTTTCGGTTTGGTACAAGTGGTTTGTATGTGACCACTGCCCGGCTGGGGATTTATGTGAAATTTAAGGGTAAGTTCAATACTGTACACTATGTAGGTCTACCCACTAAACATCTCAAGCCTTACTGTAAGTATATGATTATAAGTTCGTTTTGAAGCGGATTTTGCTAAATAGTGTTTGAATATAAAAATAAATATCCTTTTTTCTTACTCTTATTGTGTCCATAATTACATGTAAAAACATAACAACTACCCCTTAAAACTTCAATGTATCGCCAGCAGGGCAGTGGCCACATACGGAACACGTAGGCCTCCTGGTGACGAGCACAGGGCGTATATTGACCACCGGGTTTTTTTTTTGGAAATAATGTTTCTAAAAAAAAAACAAGAAATTAGTTTTTTACTGACGCTATTATCTACCGAAATCAGGATACGAAAGTGAAAAAAATCGCCAGGCCTGTTTAAGGGTTAAATACATAGAGCAGCCATAACCAAGGAACAAATATTTGTGATAAATAAATACACAAATAATGGCCTATCTGGGATTCGAACCCGGAACCTCCAGTTTCGTAGGCAAAAAAGCTGATCATGATGATGAAGATCTGGGCATTTTTTTGCGATAGTTATATATATGCTATCATATAATATGGTCTTAGGTAAGAACTAACATTCAAATGTCCATAGACACCTTACTTCCTTCACTCTTTATCAAACTTCTTTCTCATAGCCGCATGCACCTATAGAAAATTCAAACCTTCGGTTCTTTACAAATCGAGATCGTAGATAGAAACGATTACTAACGGTCAAAGGTACTATGTAAGTACAATATTCAACATTATCTGTTATCTCTTATCTCTTAAGCATAAGAATCAAACGAATGTACAAAAAAATGTATTTAAATAACTATTGAACAATCGTTTTTGTGAATAAAATATACCTAATAACCCAACTAGCAAAGAAGTCATATAAATCAAGAGTTATACGACCTTTAGCCATATAAGAGTTTTATAGTCGTTTTTAGTTAACCTGTTAGTCAAATAAACGTTATAAATCTGATAGTTTAGTCGTCCTACCAAATAGTCTAATTACTATGGTAAATAAACGTTTTTGCGACTTAATTATACAACAAACATGTAGAGGTTGTAAAGAAAACGTTTACTTAATGATGTTCAAAGTCGTATAAACGTTTTCGTCTTATAAAGGGTTTT
This sequence comes from Thaumatotibia leucotreta, assembly GCA_025490895.1. Lineage (NCBI taxonomy): Eukaryota > Metazoa > Arthropoda > Insecta > Lepidoptera > Tortricidae > Thaumatotibia > Thaumatotibia leucotreta. Next base: position 2,761 of record JALPQI010021912.1, read on the forward strand.
GAAAAAACAGAACCGTCGTAATAAGGTCATTTTTACAACGTCTACATAATTTTATTGTTGTATAAGTGATATCTTAAGACCTTATCTCGACAGTTATATAGCGGTATTGAGGGTAACTTCAATATGACAAAAAGATATCAGCGGGACTGTTATCTACCTTTTATTCAACAGTTGGTTATATTAACGTCAAACAAAAACTTTGAAAAACCTTTAGTTTTTGCCGAACCCATTATATTCCTTTTATTGAACTATATGTTTTTAAATTGATTTTAAGTTACGGTTATAAAACATCATGCAATTTATATTTAAATAAATTAATTAAAAAATTAAAAAACACGACTGCCGTTTAAAAACGTTCTTAAAAGTAAAAAATAATTCCTTTTTCAGGTTTATTCTTGTGAGCGTATCTACATATAAGCGCTTGTCTTATTACTTACGATATTTCGTTTCGATTGCAGTCGGGGAACCTTCATAATGTTTATATTTTCCGCAATGAAAGGTTCCCCGACTGCAATCGAAACGAAATATCGTAAGTAATAAGACAAGCGCTTATATGTAGATACGCTCACAAGAATAAACCTGAAAAAGGAATTATTTTTTACTTTTAAGAACGTTTTTAAACGGCAGTTGTGTTTTTTAATTTTTTAATTTATTTATTTATTTTAAACCTTTTAGTGTATTCGAAGATTCTTTAAATTTCGATAAAATTTGGAAGGCTGACCCTGCGGAGGGCCGAAGTTCGCTCCGGAGGCCCGAAGAGTTCCCATCCCAGGTATTTTGGGCGAAGCCGTAGGTAGGGCACGCCGCGCGAGGGCCGGAACGAGCGAAACCAACGTAAATTTATGTTAAGCGAGTCCGAACTTCCAAAAGGTGAGCTTTAGGATGGGAGGCCGAAAGCAGAGCTCGCGGAGCCCAAACCTGTCACTCGCCAGTAATTTAGAGCAAGGCTGAAGGCCGAGCTGTGAGAAAATTGAGCTACCATGCTTCTTCAGCTACCCCAACATCTGAATAAGCCGACATCCATGTAGGACCGAAGATCCGACGGGTGAGACCGCACGGTATAACCGTCCCCTTTAGCCTTTTGACCGCCAGACGACCGAATATGCTGAGCTCCAGACGCCACGCGTACGTGATTATTTAAACGAAATTTAACTTTACGGTGTCCAGCGTAAGTTTCTACTGCATTGGCGTAGTTGTCGGCCAGTGGCGGTCAAAGGGTCAATTGTCTTAGGCCCGACAGTTTGCTACAAACTCTAACAAAGACCGAAAGCTGAGCTCCGTGTTGAGTCAACGGCCAAAAGCCGAGCCGCCAGAGCCCAGCGTTACCACGCTGGGCGGTGAAATAGGGTAACATAAAAAATTATCGAAGTATTGAAGTAGTATTGACAACCTGCGAAGACCGTAGTAGGCCCTGCTCCATAAACTCCCCCACGAAGTCAGCGGCATGTGAACGAAGTTACCGATAACTCCCCTGTGGCGCTCTTGGCATTGAATGTGTTAAATAAAAGGCTATAATATTAATAAAAAGGAGGATTTTGATCTGCTGCTAATAGTTAATTTGATCTGCTGCAAATCGGAAATTTTTAATCAAAAATAATCCCCATTGTTTCTTCATCATCAGCTTTAGTCTACTGCTGGACAATTGGACATAGTCCTCTCCTAATACCAGATGGTAGTATTAGATCTCTGATTGGAGATCGCAATAAACGTCTACTAACTTAGCAAGCCGCTAAGTATAGTTTGTCCCTTTCATATTTTTTATTTTATTAAATAAAAAGAAAAGGGTTCGTGACTATGTCACCCTCCTTGATGAGATCACATTTTCCTTAAATACTGACAGCCGTATTCATAAGAAGTTAGAGGACTGTTGAAAGATCCTTCAGAGACGGATGTCAAAAAACGTTATTCATAAACGTCAAATAGCGCTAATCAGTCCCTCAACAGTTCATTATCTCATGCTCAAGTTACGAGCTCGTGCACCCTACTTTATCTCCTCATTAAGCCTTATTTTACAAGATGGCGGCCAGAATATCGAACAGCTGTTTTTGACATGAGCGCAAGTCGAGATGTTTTTAACTTGTTTTAACTGGATCCGCGCCTGGCCGAAGGTTTGCTGAAGCTGAAGGAGGGCTGAAGGTCCAAATCGTCCCTAAGAGGGGCATTGGTTCGCGAAGCCGAAAGCCGAGCTGCCAGAGCCCAGACATCGGTCCGGACCAGAGGAAGAAGAGGCCCGGACTTTTACTAAGCGTGCGCTAGCATGACACTTGTAAGAAATTTTTAGCAAGGCCGAAGACGGACCTGTGAAAAAAATAAGCTACCAAGCTTTTTCAACTACACCAGCATCTGAATAAGCCCAGCTCCGCTTAGAGCCGAGGACTTGGAGCGGCACTATCGGGGTGCTCTCGGCGCGATCTCGAGGACTGGAGGCTCGACGGGCGAGTCCACGCGGTACAACCGTCCTTCTTAACTATCTTAACGATCGAAGCCAGAGCTTAGCGCTATCAGGGCACGTAATGAAATAGTGAAACATAGAAAAGAGCCGCAGGCCCAACGATCGTTTCCACAATTTGCGAAAGTTGTAGACCGCACTCCGTGTAGGACTGATAGCCCGAAGTGTCCTCCAGTGGGGTGCCGGCTTGCGAGGCCGAAGACCGAGCTACCAGAGCCCAGCGCTCCTTCGCTATACAATGTAAAAGTGTAGCTTTAAAACGAATCTCAGGGCCGCAGACCCGACAATTCGTTTCGAGAAAATGCGAAAACTGATCGTCTGCGAATGGCTGAAGGGCCGTAGGCGAAAAAGGGCCTTAATACAATTTATTTTTTAACATATTTCAAGTTTTAATTTTGATGCAATTTTGTTTGGCCACAATTGCTGTTGTTATTGTATTGTTAGTTACATTCGCCTGATATTCAAATCATATCTAGAAATTCTCGATATTAGTTAGGTACGTACATGGCATTAGCACATGATTAGTGCGACAGTATATCGCTGCAAAATATCCATCCCTCTTTTATTCATATTATAGTTAGTAAGAGATGGAAAATCTCTCGCGGCGACAAACTGACGTACCTACCAATCATGTACTAAGCATACATGTGTGGTTAATGTGGTTAAATATCTCGTACTCGCAAACTATTTACGTAGGTAAATGTTGTTTCCATTCTTATTTATTAAATATTGTGTTATAGCTATTTTCCGCATCTCGACATCTAACGTGCCTATTTTGCGTGGTCCCAACGCTGGCCCAATACTTGTTGGGAACTCACAAACAGGTTACCTCACGATGTTTTCCTTCACCGTAAAACACTTGTGATGATATCAAATGATGATATACATACATAAGTTTTTCGAAAAACTTATCGGCACAAGCTGGGGATTGAACCCAGAACCGCTGCGTAGCAGCCGTGCGTTTTACCACTCGACCACAAATACTTATTATAATGTATCTGTTTCATACACACTAAGCCCCGTGTCAGCGGTGACAGTTCTGTCACGGCATAGAATTCAAAGAAAAATTTCAATACCGCGATGTAGAACATTTCGAGTTTTCTCTTCATACATATACTTAAACATATAACTTGTATCTGTATTTACAATCTGCATGCAAAATGCTTTAATTTGATACCCAAATCATAGCGTTTGGATCACATATTATTCTTTGTGATTTGATTGCATTTTAATGAATCTCGCTCTTCTTGAATAAGTTACACACATATAAGTTATGTACATATTTGTAATCGTTGTTTGAAGCTCTTCATTTTGATACCAAACTCGATAGGTTTCTTTCATATTTATTTTTTTTGGTCAGATAATATTGAATTTCTAGGCCGCCATATTATTTTTCACGTGACGTCACATATCCTATGTTACCCGCGACGTCACGAGGATTCTAATGATACCTTACACTATTAAAAACGGTTAAGTGGTCGCGAAGATCTGCGCGTTTAAAGAAAATATGAAACATACATAGGGGCTGAACACATATACTCTCCTTTTCATCATCATCATCATTTCAGCCAAAAGACGTCCACTGCTGGACATAGGCCTCCCCCAATGATCGCCAACTCTCCTTTTGGCAGTCGTGTAAAAAGATATCAGCGGGACTGTTATCTACCTTTTATTCAACAGTTGGTTATATTAACGTCAAACAAAAACTTTGTAAAACCTTTAGTTTTTGCCGAACCCATTATATTCCTTTTATTGAACTATATGTTTTTAAATTGATTTTAAGTTACGGTTATAAAACATCATGCAATTTAAAGTCGATTTGAAATTAATATTATAAAACATCAGTCGCCATTTCGTGAGCATCACAGTACTATTTCAAAGAAAAAAACCATGGACGTTACATCGTGGAAACGGCACAAACGAAGTTTCGGACTAGTAATGGCGGCTTAGTAATGGCGGACAATTTGTAGTCGTTATAAAAACCTTTACTTAAGATAAAGTTATATTGTAGTCGTAGAAGTATAAATCCATGACTTGTTCCAAAATGGCTAACCTCAACTATAATAAAATATGAAGAAATATTGTTATAAATTATAATTATTTCGAATATATTAAGAGCGCGACAGCAAAAAACTGTATATCATCATAAACTTTAACAGTAAAGTGACCTTCCCATACGAATTCAGCTCACGCCAAATGTGCAAACGCTCAATATATAGAACAATAATTTCCATTACAAAACTTATAAAATTACCTTGTATTATTTTTCCGTACACTTTTTTGGCACACACACCAAGTTTTGCGCGTATCTAAAATAAATGTCAGGAACAGTTTTATAAATAAAACTTAAAAATGTTTAGGTGACTTAAAAGTCCGATAAGCAATGAGTAAGGATTACATTAAACCTTCTATAAAACAAAATGGTCAGTTATAAAACATTTATTTGACATTTAGGTCGCGTAAAGGTTTTTGTTGCACTCTTTATACAACGTTTTGGTCATTTATTAATCGTTACAATACCTTTAATAAACGATTTAAGTCGCCATGCAAACCTTTATTTAACCTTTATCTCACCAATAAGTCTTATAATTTGCGCCACTTTCGCCTTTTATAACCGTTTACCTTACGTTTATATGACCAACCAAATAGGACTACAAGTTATATGCAAACGTTGTCTCAACTTCTATATGACTATATTTTGCTAGTTGGGAAACTATCTCTGTGAATAAAATTACTTACTCGAAGAGTGAGTAGGCAATTATGGATCTTATTTTTCAAACATAAGTTTCAATACCTGATTTAGCTAAATACAATTTATGCTGGCAAGTGATCATTTTTACTGCTAGATAGAGCGCTTACGAACACTAGCAAATTGTTTAAAACGTTCACAATTATCACTTATGTATGTCCCACAATGTCGTAACAGATGTCCTTACCATAGAAAAAATCAACTGCGAAAGACTCTGTTTGTCACGGGATTCGAACCCGCTTCCTCTGGATTGTCGGTCACTTATATTTTAACATCAAACGAGTTATAATCGCATAAACTTACGTTTAATTTTATCCTGACGTTGCGGGCATGCACGTTTCGATTTTGATTTTGAAGCAGTCGCTGTGCCAAAAACAGTCAGTAGCGTTGAAAATGACATTACGTCGACTACATGACATTATTGTCACTTGTATAAATGACTTGTATAAGTGACAATAATGTCATGTAGCCGACGTATATTTTACTTGAAAACTACATGTATTTGACATGTCATTTTCAACGCTAGTCAGGAGCCTCTATTTAAATATTTATTATTTACGTGAACATTTTTGTTTCACGTCAACAGTCTCAAACGATAGATCTAAAAGAGGTATTCTAAGCCTGATTGTACTACCTACACGGTTACGCAAACATTCCCATCATTATTTTTGTCTGACGTGGCCATATGTTAAATTCACGCCTGTCCATTGTAACTGGTTACGAAATTGTCTTTTTATTTTTTCACAAGAAAATGTTGACTTGCCCGTTTAAATTCGGACGTGATAATATATCCACTGTTCTTGTTAATTTCGTTAATGTTTCCGAGAATCAGACCATTACCACCAGACCGAGACTAGACCATATACAGGGTGTGGCCTGTAATAGGAGCAAAAAATGAAATGGTACACTAATAACCCAATAAATAGTCATAATTTAATAGTTAAAACTTAAAAAAAAATTTTTTTTTGCAAAAAAAAACATTTTTTTCCTTTTTTTTATGTAGTTTTACTGCAGTCGACTTATACCAAAAAAGTTAAATCGGTGTAACACAAAAAAAAAAATGTTTTTTTGCTAAACCAGTTAAAAAACCATGAGTTCAAAAAAACTTTTTAGCTCATTTAGTTTTATGTCCACTGAACTACCAATATAATAATCATTAATAAGGTACAATGTTGTGATACCTAGATACATCACTCATAGGTCGTAACTTTAACATACTGTTTCTCCTTAATGGATAACTTTAAAACACTGGGACCTTTTGCGAATAACTAGAGGCAGTCAGAGGAGTCTTCCATTTGATTTATTGCTCCTGTTACAGGCCACACCCGGTATATTGCAATCGAAGTAGTGTCTTCATAATAATGACGCTGCTGATCCTCATCAATCTTCTATTAATGAACATTCAGAGACACTCCACCTTATTTGCCTCTTACGACACCCACGAGAAGATTTGGGTGGTGACAAATGTATTTTACTGGCGGTACCACGTGGCAAAATTTGACTTTTTCGAGTGGCATGATAATTGTTAGAGTTACGCCAAGGTCTGCTAATTATTAGGCTAAATAACTATTTGTTACGTATATTTTTTTTACTGTTTTTATGTTGTTTAGTATTTCAAAAAATACGTTTGTTTGATTCGGAAATTCTGTATATTTTAATTGGCAGATCAGCAAAAGTTATACTCAAATGAAGAATATGCATTATAGGTTTCTTTTGGAAACCGTAACGGTATCAAGTTTATCGTTTTACCTACTTTGTCTTGGAATTTGATACGCGGCTAGATATACTTATTATGTGCCTTTATTTTCAGAACGAACTATACTAGTAAGTACACAAGTAAAATAGTATTATGCTTACATCATGTCAATTAAAAGGGTTCCCGCGACGTTGACCAGATCGTTCGACCATTTTGTGAGGTCTGCCCAGACTGCGTCTTCCGGTACGTGGTCGCCAGTTCAGCAGTTTCTGGCCCCATCTGCCATTTCATCTTCTGGAAACGGGCCCAGGACATCTTATTCATATTCATATGATTGATTGCGTTTCATGTTGTACATAAGGTCTTATAATTATTATTACAAAAGTTCGAGAACATGAACCCTGTAAGGGCACAGCAATCTTAATAAATACCTACACGGTACACAATATAATTAATAATTATCAATGCTCACAAATTAATGAAAAGGGTAAAGCAATGAAATAATTTTAAGTGGTAAAAAATATACATAATAATATACTTAGAAATTAACAAACAAACAAAAACTTTAGCAATTGGCAAACATTGAATCAGTACCTAAATCTAGTTTTTAAGAAGCTCAAAAAGTATGCTTATTTTATTATTATTGTTCAGATAGGTAATCCAGTATCTTTCACACTATGTTGTGAGGAATGTCCCAAGATACGTATTTATCATGTATATTTTTAATTTTTCGGTGTGATCCTCTACACATATTATCTAGCACGTAAAGTACGAATCTGGCTTCATAACAGCACTAAGCTCTGTTTACAAAGCCATTCTTTACCTCATAAACCTTGAGCTATTATTTGCGTACCGAAGCTCTAAAAGCTTCACTTATCACGGAGCTTTTGGCTTGTAATTAATGTGGCCATTGTTTTTTTGAAAGCTTTTCGCACTTTTATATTAAGCTATAACTGTGAGCGTATTTGGAAATTTAGAATTATGACTTCATTTTGATGTTTGAAGAGCAAAAATATTGTACAGTTTGTTACGTAATCAACCTTAACCCTGAATATGAATACTGAAATGATTTTTACTAGTTTTTTCTCTTTTTTTATCATATTTATTTTCGAAACTACAATTAAAATACATACTAAGTTTAAATCTAAGTAATCTACTTAACCAAACCTATATCTAAGATTGGTCCTTGTGGCATTGTATCGAGGATGCTGGCGGTATTTCCTTGCTGTGTCGTAATACTACTGATGCGTTGTGCGAGGAAGTCGCCAGCTTTTCGGTCCTTAGTTAAGTACGCGAATGATCTTAAACTCACTTTTTGTAATTTTTTCAAACCATCATGCTTTTAAGTACTAACAATTAATGCTAGTACTAATAAAAAATTATAAACATAAACCAACAAAAAAATACCATGCCATCACCGGAAGTGTGATTTGAACCTCAAGTCAGCTTTTGCGGCTGATGCCTACACAACTAGTCCAGTGTCTGTTGCCTATTGCCATTGTCTGTACTGTCTATTGCCATTGTCTAGTCTAGTGCCTGTCCCTAGTGTTTAAATCTAAAAGTACACATCGGAATTTTATGCGATTTTTTTCATATACAAGAGTGATACAAGGGGAAAGTTTTAATGTCAGTATTGTACCCGTGTAAATCCGGAGCGGATCGCTAGTTAACAATAAAACCAAAACCAATAAATTCCACAACAGTAACTAAACGACGGTCTTACAGCTACCAAGTTATGTCTTCCGAATTCTTGACATTGATTGCATAATAACTATCCAGAATCCACTGACCAGCTGTCAAAACGCATTCCTGTTAAACTTGTGTATAATTTATTACGATCGGCGATCGGCTTAAGACTAAGCCTATTAGAGACTTATCCACCAGTATGCTAAGAGACTGTAGCATACACAATATATATTTTGAAACAGTACATTGAACATATGAAGAAAGACGGAAATCTGTTGTCGCAGAAATCGTTCTCGTCTAGGGTCTCGTATTTGTGCGGTTGTAACTGACCGGCTGGAGATGACATGGCAGATAATATAATAAGGTATGAAATAAAATACAACATTTTATATCATAAAATCTTAAGGTAGTTTGAGATAATTATAATGGAAGCATTACTCCTAAAATAATGATTTACGTAAATTATTCGAAGCTTAATATATAATTATACGAAAATCTACCATGGATTTAAATATTTTATTAGTAAGATATTTTAATTATAACATTAAATAACCAAGTCATAATAATCAAAGTATAAATTACCAATTAAATTAACGACATCATCTTTTTTAGAAGAGGACATGAAGGGAAATAGAATATTTTTATGTCAGACTTACGAGTTATGAAAATGACCAAGTGGTAATGTTACTGAACTTTATCGATGGCGTACCTTGCTTTCCACCCCTCACGCTCAGATCAATATGCAAGAACGTGCGTGATACACATAAAGTAAATAACAAAAATGTAGGCGTTCCTTCATGGTACCAGTTAATGGTAAGAACACAACTCGCCACTCTAAAATAATGTTAAAATGACAAGTAGTTTGAAATGTCTTCCAATCTGAATTATAACGCTACTTAGTCATTTTTCCCGAGTGTCTTAGCTTTCCAATTGGTTGAATGTGCAAGTAGGAACTTTGCGTTTCCAACGAGTCAAAATACTGGCCCAAACTTCACTGTAGGAATAAGCCAGGCAAGCATTTAGGGGACTTAAGCCTACACAAAGTTCGTATTATGTGTTGTTAACCTTTAAATGGTTCAAACTTTATAACCCTTTGGGTGATGCAAGATTGACGGAAAGATAAAGGGAAAATGTAAATATTCGAGTTATGTATAAATTAAAAATAAAATATCATTATACCAAATAAAAATACCGCGTTTACCAACACCGGAAGTGGGATTTGCAGTTTTTTACGTTTACCGTGAATTCGACATCGTTCAAAATACTGGAACTTTTTGCTTTTTTGAAAAGACATTTTTTTATCCCTCTTAGTGATAAGCTCGCCTTCGTTGTTTTATTAAATCGCCACTGATGGTGTTCCAAGTGTAGTGTTTTCATTGAAAGTTATATTTTCCGCGTGGTGACGGCAGTAAGAATACATTTGTCACCACCCCAACTCCTCCTGCGGGTGTCGTTAGAGTCGACTAAGGGATTGAAGTATCACTGACCATTATTTGATAAAAAATTGATGATGGGCAACAGCGTCATCATAGAGGACACATTACTGCAATCGCCAATCCGCTTGCCCAGCGTGACGATTACGGACTATACGCATTAATAGGAGAGCCTTACGTCCAGCAGTGGACTATCATAGGCTGATGATATATGTATATATTTTCCAACCGCTCCAACCGCGCTAAAGATCGAAACCAACCCGGTGTATGTGGAGGTCCAAAAAGGAGGCATATGTTCAGCAGTCGACGTTTTATGGCTAAAATGGTGATGATAATATATTTTTTAAACAAAATTGACACGTTTCAATAAAGTTTATCTCGAAACATGAAATTTATCTCGACGCATTTCAAAAATTGCACCTACCTTGTTGCAATTCCCAAAATGACGGAAATACAACCTCTAATAATCTAAATGAGAATTTAAGCTTCAAAATAACGTGTTTTTTAACCCATTTGCTAAATTACCCCAGACATCGCCTTATCCGCTATCGCGTAGAATGTTTCGCTCGCAGAAGTCTCGAGTGGTTAGCTAAATTGGTGTCAAAGGTGGACGTGCGATTCTCGATACCGTCGCTAAGTGCTCGACGCTAGGGATGGGCTAAATCGACGATATCCTTTTCGTATATCCTCTTGCCTAATCAATTTTAAAACTCTTGAACGGGTCTTAATCGCGTAAACTTACGTTTAATTATATCCTGACGTTTGAAGCATGACATTTGTTTTTAAAATATGAGTGATAATCGTGAAAGTTTAAATCACTCTATGTGACTTGACCAAATTTCCAATTTGATTTGATATATTTTGACATAATATAGGCACGAGGCTTTATTAATAGATACAATTTTCAAATACAGTTTTATTTATTGCAACTGGAATAAATAATAATAAAATATCTTGGGGCATCTTACACACAACGACTTAGTCCCGCGGGAAGCTTAATTAAGACTTGTGATGTGAGTACCAAACGACGATATATATAATATAGATGCATAGATTTTTCAAGACAAACACAGCTACGACCAAGGAACAAAATGTTTGTGAAAAATAAATACGTAAATAATGTCCTCGCCATAATGCCCTAAACATTTACTTAGCTAGACAACAGAAGGTAATGGTATAAAAAATTGTGTATTTCATACTGACTATTGTTTTTTTTTAAAGTTTGAGCTGCTCATTTTTAGTACTTCAGAATTATGATATAATTTACTTAAAGTTTTTAAAGATACGTAAATATCAGACAGTCTTCGTCTTGATAGGTGGGTGGCCATTAGGGTGGATCGCGGTTGTATGAGTTTTTTTTTTTATTTCAAACACAATTGGCTAGTGAAAAGTAGATGCTCTGCTTATTACTTTAAAAGGAAATTAACTTATTTTTTTAAATTTCTTAGTTTTAATACTGCCCCAAGCCTGTCAAACATCAACCATATTGTAATCTGTGGGCCACATTTTGGCAAAGATAACTATAATTTTGGTGTATCGTTGTAGTCTGCGTCTGATAATAGTTATAAAGACTAGGCTAGAATCGCGGAAAATAATGCCGGTATTTAACACAAAGAGAGATTACAAACTAATGTAAGCGTGTGAAATTTTGTCAATTTTCCAAGGTATTTTCTAAGATAAAAAGTCATGTTAATTGCAAGAAATGTGTACTACTAGATTATTTGTATCTTTTTTAATAATAAATAGATGATTTGAATATTTTTATTTTCTTTTAATGGCCTTAAAACCGACTTAGATATGTCTATAATTTTCATATTTTCAGTGGTCTTGGGGCAGTACAAGATGTACGAATATTAAGAATTGGCCATAATATTTTTCATTTACTTTATTATGGAGCATCGATTTAAAACTAGCCCATTTCGAAAATCGAAAAAAAAAATATTCGATCCACCCTAGTGGCCATATTGGCCTTTTAACCAATAACGACAAACGGTATGCCTCTGGATAGCTTATGTTAAGCTCCGTAACTTTTACTATGGCAGAAACTTCCAAATATGTGTGTGAAGAAACTTAATAGCACTTAAAAACGGGGAGTTACTCAGTATTAAATTATCGCAAGTGTTCGTGATTGACAGTTAGTGACCGTCATTATTACTCGTTCCTAATAAGAATCGATCGTAAGATACTCTGTATATGAATATAAAAATATATTTAAGGATCATTGTATGTTTTCCAAAAAATATTCAAAGGTGAATATTACGAAATAAATGTCTCATTGGTATAACTTTTTTCTCACAGCTATTAGACCGCCTCTGCCTAAACAAAAATTGTAGAGTACAGAACAACCTTTCCAAAAATAAATAGCTTGCTGTTATTGGCTATTAGGCCAGGGGCCATACATTTTTGCCCATCCTCCTTTAAGCACGACATTGTTTTTCGACGAAAGCTCCCATCGAATCCAAAATTTTATAGAATATACGAGCAATATAGAAAATCGTTTCTTGCAAATAACTGTTTTGTTTCAGTTGTAATTCATTAATAAATAAGCTATGAAGGTACTCTGCAACATAATTTCCTCGGCGATTGAAGCATAATTTTGTCGAAATAATATCCCCAAGATTTTCGGCGAAATCTGCCAACACTAACACACGAGCAAACGTTATGCTCACAAGGATGTTGAGTTGAGGCATGTAAATTGCTAGTTAGCGCAGTTATAATATTCTTCTTTACGGTGCAGCTGGACCTTTTTTATTATACTGTCGCCATCAGAAATATCGGAGCAGCCAGGATGTTCACAAAAATCTGAGCAGTAATCGTACTATGGAAAGTATGGATGCGTTAGGTTTTACTCGATACGTGTATCTATCGCGCTCGCACTCACATTGGACCGCACGGCATTGGAGTGAGCGCGATGACCTGCTTCCTGCATTAAACCTAACGTAACTGATATTTACTTGCAAAGTCATGGTACAGTTAACAAAATATTTGTCGTCTACCACTTTTTGACTCTATAAAGTCGAAAAGTGGACCACATATTTTGTTGACTATACGGCTACATACAGGCATCTATTGACATTGGTTAAGAGTACAAATGTTCAGCATTGTGAGCACGTGACTGCGATATAATATATCTGATGGAAAATTAATGTATCTACACCTCACAAAAGACCCTAACAACTGTGAATGCCTATAACTTATTTATTTATGTAGGTATGTGTTTTATATATCGCCGCCGTAGTAGTAGTAGTAGGTATCCATAACACAAGCCTTAATTAAACGTACCGTCAATTTGTGTAAGAATATATTGATTTAAACTTCCATAATTATATTGATTATCACTCATATTTTAAAGAAAACGGGTCAGTCTGCTTGCGACCACGGGTGTAACGTCATGCCCGAAACGTCAGGATATAATTAAACGTAAGTTTAGGCGATTAAAACCCGGTTGTGTAAGAATATTCCATAATATTTATGTATTCCTTCGTTTATGAAAAGATTTTAAAATTCTAAGCTATATAAGGTACTTAAAACTACTTCAAAAACGTTAAAAAACTCGAAGCAACCCTTAAAATATAATAAAAAATACTCTTACCGTCTAAGACGAATCCAATATAAAACTGGAACCCACAAAGACTAGAATAAAACGACATTTTACCGAGTTAATGGATTTTTAAGTAAATAAAGATCGTTTCGCGATATTAATATTTAAATTCGTTCTACGCTCAATGGAGGGACGTGGGATGAAATTTTCAAACGACTAGAGTCTGTGGCTAGCGTAGATTACCAATCATAGACTCCGTCGATTGTAAAAAAAATTTACGGTCGCCTCTAATAATATGTATACGATTTTGATTGACTTTGACATGCGTTCTAAAATGTATACATATTATTAGACGTGACTGTAACATAGTTAAAGGTCTTTAATGATAACACCCCAGTTGATTAGTGAAAAAAGGCGACAATTTTAAATTTTGTATAAGCACTCAATAGTACAGACCAACATAATGCCCTTGAACCCGGAAACTCCAGCTTCGTAGGCAGGATCACTAGGTAAGGTACCATCTAGGCTACGGAGGCTGATTAGAATGATCGAAGCAATGCTTAGATTTATTAGTGCCTAACATAGCGTCTGATCAAGACAAAAAAAATTGCCCTGACAGGTCGACAAAATCAGCGGATTACATTACAACGAAATTTCTTAAAATTTTACTAAGCGGAGAATATTTGCATGCAGATACGCCTAATCCAGCCATGTGGTGACGGCAGTAAGAATACATTTGTCCCTACCCCAAATCCTCCTGCTGCGGGTGTCGTAAGAGTCGACTAATTGATTGAAGTGTCACTGACCATTATTTGATAAAAGATTGATGATGGGCAGCAGCGTCATCATAGTGGACACATTACTGCGATCGCCAATCCGCTTGCCCAGCGTGGTGATTATGGGCATTTACCTCCCAATGCGTTTATATGCATAGTCTATAGGAGAGGCCTACGTCCTGCAGTGGATTATCATAAGCTGATGCATGCATGCACGCCTAATCTATTTAAGTGATCTGTGGCCTGTCTCGAGAATTCTCGGAGGTATTCATCGAGAACACAAGGTCCGGGAAATGGTGAGTTAACTTCGTTTACTGGAGGTTAAATTAACCTTTTTTGTACCACGATATAATAATATGCTAACAGGGTAAAATGGGATCATGGTAAAATGTGTTAAGGGGTCTATCCTGAACGTTAAAGTACTCTACAGTGAAATCGAATCGGTTTTGATGAATAAAGATCTTTAGCCACACTTTGAGTTGGCCCATGACGTTTATAAGTTTTAAAGCTAATATTGTCATTTTACATAATTAGTATGACTTAAAAGGGGATATTTGTTTCAAACTTATTTTCTTTGTCTAATTTTGTGTCCCTAAAAAATGTGACGGGCGGAGATGTGATTTTTGTATAAGATGATGTTTTGTTTTAAATTTCTCATGTATGCATTAAAATCTAGCTTGAAAAAGAAATACCACTACACCAGGTTTTGTTATGCACAGACTCGAAACAGCAACTAAAAACGTGACAGAGTGGTATGAAACAACATATCGAAAAGATTTTAGAATTATAACTAACGTGAGACTCAAACATATTTAAATATTTATCACACGGGTTACTCACGTAATTTAAGTCGATAATTGCTCGACATGTTTCGATCCGTTTAGAGGATCCTCATCATGGAGTATCCGCGACCAAAGCCCGACGTGTACTGCGGGCTTGCGCTCTGCTAGAGCGGGTGCTGGCCGCGGGCAGCACTGGCGGGGGCGGCGAAGGAGGAAAACTACCCTCACTGTCACTTTTGTCGAAAAGCGGGTTGCACACAACACTCACTACGTCACTAGGTAATAAGGGCACGTCTACACTGTCTACCGATGCAATACCTAAAACCGTTTTCCAACCAGGTGGCACTGACCAACCACAATCACGATTAAAATTCGGATGGCGACTTATTTCGATGGCTTCCCGTATTTTTCGTGGCACGATGAACTTTTCTCTTGCAAGTACGGTGACCTTATCGAACCTAATATAGTGCGTCGAATCCGAATTCAATACGTGTTCCGTCACCGCAGAGCCCTGGCTGTCACGATTTCTCAGACATCGTATATGCTCAGATAGTCTCGTCGATATATTCCGGCCGGTTTCCCCAATGTAGTTCATCCCGCAGGAGCAGGGAATCATGTACACTCCCGGGACGTTTAAAGGCTCCCTATCTTTTGGCGAACGTGTCCACTGTCTCAGTTGCGCATGAGGGCGGAATATCGTCTTGATGCTATATCTTCGGCGTAACAAGTGTCCGATCTTATCCGTCACCCCTTTAATGTAAGGTAAAAATAAGGGCGCTCTTTCCACTTCGGTCGTCCGGATTCGTGTAGATGCACCCGCAACCCGATTGCTCTGCCTCCAGTTGTAGCCATTATCATGCAGTACATGCCTCACATGGTGCAGCTCTCGGTCTATGTACGGTCCGTGTGCGTTGGCTTCCGATACACGTTTATGCATCGGAAGTGTATGTGTATCGGAAGCCAACGCACACGGACCGTTATCTAAGGGCTGATTCACACCATCACCCATTTCATCTTTCTTCTGTGCCGCGAACTTTGATTAGCCGTGCCTTGAGTTTATGTGATCCCCAGTACATAGACCAAGAGCTGCACCATGTGAGGCATGTACTGCATGATAATGGCTACAACTGGAGGCAGAGCAATCGGGTTGCGGGTGCATCTACACGAATCCGGACGACCGAAGTGGAAAGAGCGCCCTTATTTTTACCTTACATTAAAGGGGTGACGGATAAGATCGGACACTTGTTACGCCGAAGATATAGCATCAAGACGATATTCCGCCCTCATGCGCAACTGAGACAGTGGACACGTTCGCCAAAAGATAGGGAGCCTTTAAACGTCCCGGGAGTGTACATGATTCCCTGCTCCTGCGGGATGAACTACATTGGGGAAACCGGCCGGAATATATCGACGAGACTATCTGAGCATATACGATGTCTGAGAAATCGTGACAGCCAGGGCTCTGCGGTGACGGAACACGTATTGAATTCGGATTCGACGCACTATATTAGGTTCGATAAGGTCACCGTACTTGCAAGAGAAAAGTTCATCGTGCCACGAAAAATACGGGAAGCCATCGAAATAAGTCTCCATCCGAATTTTAATCGTGATTGTGGTTGGTCAGTGCCACCTGGTTGGAAAACGGTTTTAGGTATTGCATCGGTAGACAGTGTAGACGTGCCCTTATTACCTAGTGACGTAGTGAGTGTTGTGTGCAACCCGCTTTTCGACAAAAGTGACAGTGAGGGTAGTTTTCCTCCTTCGCCGCCCCCGCCAGTGCTGCCCGCGGCCAGCACCCGCTCTAGCAGAGCGCAAGCCCGCAGTACACGTCGGGCTTTGGTCGCGGATACTCCATGATGAGGATTAGGGTGGTCCAAAAAAACATTTATTTTATTTTCCCATGGGGCACCCCCTTATTTTGTTACATCTGTTAAGTTGATAAATTATACCAAGTTTCATAATTTTATTTAAACTATAAAGTGGTGCTCAACGACTTTGATGTTTTTTATATTGTATGGAACGTGAAAAAATTAAATTACTGTTTCTTAACTTTTTATGTTAGTTATTGCTTCTAGACTATATAAACATAGGATTTTTAAGTAACAAAGTAGAAGTTAATTTTTGTTTCTATTTTTTAAGCTTATTTAAATCTTCGCCAAAAAGTCAACCGAATCAATAATTTATTATAAATAAAAATAAAACGTATTTTTTACCTTCATGACTTTTAAATCCCGTTTTGAACAGTATTAAAGCAATAACTGACATGAAAATCATAAATATAAAATATTTATTTATTTTGGGATTCATAAAATATTATATTTTTCAAAGGCATTGAGCACCGCTTTGGAGTTGAGATAAAATTACGAAACTTGGTATATTTTATCAACGTAATAGCTGTTACAAAATAAGAGGGTGCCCATTAAAAAAAATAGATTTATTTTTTTTCCATAGAGACGTGGACCACCCTAATGAGGATCCTCTAAACGGATCAAAACATGTCGAGCAATTATCGACTTAAATTACGTGAGTAACCCGTGTGATAAATATTTATATATCGAAAAGAATTTTGACCCATTTACCATGTGAATTGTATTTATTGAGTACCCGATATTTCGGCCGATACACTGACGCGGAGCGGAGCGAAGCTCTTAAAGTTTAAGAAAAGCAAAGACCAAAGTAATTTCACTGCGATTTTATTCTGGATGTCGGGCTATGGTTATATACAAGAAATTTAATTATATTCTTTTGTTTCAGGTAATTGAAACGACATGAAATGAGCACCAAAGCGAAACATCAAAAAAGGTAAAACTTGAAACCATAATAGTTTTGAAGGGTGTTGAATAATTACAACCAAAAAATTACTTATTACTTAATTTGCTACAATGCCTTTGTTACTGCCAAAATTATACATAACTATTAAAAACTACCTCCAGTTTCAACCTTAAACCACGAGAAGAAGTTTCGTATATTTTTCAAACAAGAAATTTGGCGGGCCTCTTATTCAAAATGAAATATTATATTTCACAGTAATTTTATAGAAGCCGTACGATGAGTTGGGAAATATTATACGATTATGTTTTACTCGATACGTAATGCTTTCTATTGCGCTCTCACTAACATATCGGAGCGAGCGAGACCTGCTTTACGTATCGAGTCAAACCTAAAGTCACCGATACTTGCAAAGAATGCAAAGTCATGGTACGGCTAATGAACCTAGAAAAAAGTGTCATGGTTATTTACGGAACCCTATTTAAGCTTACACTTCAATAGTTTAATACACTTGTTTGAAGGTGAAATCAATCAGAAATTATTATAAATTATAATCATCCAATTTGCATACTCACATGATTGACAAATTATAATCCCAACTTGTTTTGACCGCAGCTTATTAACTGACTTTGCATTTTTAAATACACTTAATACGAAATGACGTTCGTTTTTAAACCATGACTATGGCAAGCAAGCTCAGAATTATTTTGAGTTTTTAGATTCATAGTAAAAGCTGGTAAAAAAGATTAATAGAGGCCATTTTTTTTATATGTTATCACCCGCACTTTTCTTTTGTATTTGGAACTTTTAATATGATTTCAACTGAAAATTGCGAGCTCCTTCGATCGTGATAGGAGACAATTTTGGACCCAAGGTTTTTTCCATTCCGTTTAAATTTAAATGGAAAGATCGAAAAATGTAGGAAAATTTTGGGGTCAATTTTTTGTCTATT